>JAQISU010001236.1:3292500-3460000 GCA_029339505.1 Unio delphinus
ATTAGTGACAATGAATACATCCAACAGATATTGCTCAATGTCATTTTCTATCTTCTTGAACAACCAATTTCAGTAAAACCTAAGTCACTGCATCCAATATTTACATCATCTGGTATTAATATTTCTAAAAGAAATTGAACAAATGAGAAGAAGAAAAAGAACTCTAGTATTGATGTTCTCAAACAGATGTAACTGCAAAATTTACGGAATTATATAGAATATCAAAGGTTGCGATATATATATATATATATATATATATATATATATATATATATATATATATATATATATATATATATATATATATATATATATGCCTGTTTTCATCACAAATAGGTAAGCTTAATTACATTCATAGTAAAGGACATTGCTAAATTTTAGTTCAGAAAGGTGTCATATTGCCACACAGCGTTATGAAGACTGGACACGACCTTTCTATGCCATTCACTCAAGCGTGATGGTTGATGCAATTTGACAAAAACTAAAATGCAAAAGTTTAAAGTGAGAAAACTTACAGTCAAAAGCTCGCATAGCTTGTTCACTGCCATCGACAGCGATTAGAATTTTTCTTTCACTTCCTGCCATCTTCGAGGATGTCTGTAACAAATGTACTGACCTGCTGATGAGCGTGACGTACCTCCACCCTGTTTTGCGAGTGACAGAAGCTATCTGAAAATATATAGTCCGTTTCATGAAACACTTGTTTAAAGTAAGCGTCACGTATTCCACAAGTACTAAATCATAATTCTACATTATGACAAGCGATACATAAAATAAATCACGAATAAAAACACTTTTTTGGGCAAATATATAATAGGATCATACATAAACAATATTTGGCTTCCTTGTTACATAGTTCACAAATTACACTTTATATATATATATATATATATATATATATATATATATATATATATATATATATATATATATATATATATGCGTTACTTCCCTTTATCACCTATATCTCGGGTTAGGTGGTTTTAACATTAATTATGACTAAAACAGCTTGTAGGGCATTTGCCATGTTTTGTATAGAAGCAAGGCTTACATTTTATTGATGTCGGAACTATATGAAACATTGCAGATTTTATTTCTGTCATAATCCAGAAGTATAATCGTTATAGTGTCTCCCAGCATGCAATGTAACTAAAAGTGACATATAGTAGCTATGGAGTGAGACAACTATTGCTTAACGGGGTACTGTGCAAAGATCTATAAATATGTCTAATTTTAATTAATGTGTTAATTTGTAATTTATTTTAAATAAAAAATATTTGACTATTTCGGGCATTTTTATTGCGAAAATTGATTTGTACACATATATTTGTTTGGAAAAAGAAACACAAAATTGAGTAGCGTTCCCTGTCCGTCTGAACGTCGTTCCGACACAATTATATCCAGTTCAGGTTGTAGTTTTCCAAATAAGTAACGGATTTTCCTTTCCAATGTAATTTGATTTCTCTCCGACAATATACCACACCTATACTTATCCCACTCAGGACACTGGGGCAGAGTTAAAATATTAAAAAATACACTTAACCTTCTTAATTCTCGTTGATTTAAAGCTTTCGGTATTTTATAACATATTTGTTACATTTTGGTTTGAAACTTGTATAATTCAAGACTTATTAGCATGCAAGTTTTTAATGGCTGGTTTATAGTAGTCATTGTCTTGGAGGCCAAATGTGTTAAAGAATAAGACATTACAAAGGTATGCTTGTATGGTTGTTAAATATATGATTTGTAAGTACTTTCGTATGTAATGGATTTTCATACAATGACTTACAACTAAGATAGGTGTTTAATGTAAAACCAAAACAAAACTGGCGAATATTATGTCGCCAAACCCTGTTGTCATGGGCACGTAAATAAACATGTTGAGATATCTGAGAATACGAAACTATACACTGTTCATTTTACAGCTTTAAAACTTAATAAATTACTTCTATATGTTAAGTACGTTGGCAAACAGAGGATATCCGAGAGTGTGTCAGCCTCAAATGTTTGAATGCACTCTATATTTTCCAGCTGCATTATTCCACCATGGATCAGTTCCTCCTTGTTCCCTCCTCTTCGTTTTGAAAACTGATGTTGCATTGTAGTTAACATATCGGACACTTTCAGTATGCTATTGTTTCGAATCCTTTTCATACAAGCCTGGCAGCTGACGTGGTATTTCTCTGCCCAAGTATGTGTCCTCCCCTATAGCTTCATGAAAAATCTATAAAGTACTAATATCTTATTAATAATTAATCAATCAATCGGTTATTTTCTTCTCTTTTACCGTTAAGGAAATGGTTTCTTTGATAAGTCTGAGAGTGTGATGAAATTTAGTGCAAGGGAATGTACAGTATGACAACGAATTTGAGGACTAGTTCATCTTTATATAACAAACATATTAAAATTTGGGAAACAAATTATTTTATACACTAGAATCACTAGACGATCAAATATGAAAACGAATTTTGTTAATACAAGTCAGCGTACAATTTTGAGGCAATAAAACCAATATGCTTTGCAACATTTGTTTTTAACGATAACTTTCATAAGAATGATTTTCGATGATATATACTTTATCAACATTACAAGTATCGGTAAGAGAAACTCTCTAACTCTCTCATTCATATATAAGGTGCATAATTAACATTGCTAATGTATATTACAAGAAAGTGAAATAATCTTTTACTACATCCTTTGCCGTGTGAGTTTCAAGCCAAATTATTAACCGTATGCTGTCTTTGTAAGATGAAATGTATTACACTCGGTTCAAATGAACTTTTCATGAAAACAGTTACCCGTATGAATGAATGTACATTTCAATTGTATCGCTGACAATCATTTGACTTAGGACTACTATTTTAGATACTAGATTGGCTCACTGGCAGCCAGATGGATTGCATCCAGTAATATAGGAATTCGAATCATGTCCATTAAATGTTTTCCTGCAATGATTGGCAAACATTCCCTTTATGTCAGCGTTATTATGCAACATCGTGAAAAAGAAAGCATGTTTGGGTTTCATTTACTGAGTATTTATAAGGGGTACAATCTTTAACAGTTGTGTAAAAATCAAGAACTGAATGTACAGCTTTTAAACATATGTTAAGCTTATAAGAGTATAAGAATATATTGTCCCTATTATATGCATATTTCAGGATTGGTTCTCAAATTAAGTCATCTTTTTGACAAGCTGACTCCAATTCTCCCTGTCTATTGTCAAAACATTTCGTCCGCTTGAATAGTTTTTATCTAACTTACCCATTCATATAGAAGAAAGATTTGAACATATTATCTGTGATTGTTCCTTTTCGCACAGCTGTAGGTCTAGTGAGGTACGATAGCTACTTGCATGATAAGGTCTTGCACAGAGTTGGTCCAAGAATATAAAATAAATGCCTCTAGAAAGAAAATGTGTGCACATTGTGTCAGATTTGTACCGAGTATAAGATGTAATTTTCTTTAAATCTTTGAGTCCTGGGTGGTGGTATTGTTCATTTGTAATATATTTGTTTCATTGAGGCGCTTGAAATAAGATCTCAGTTAAATTCGTGTCATAAGTAATCAAAACGTTTATATTATGCTCTCTCTCTCTCTCTCTCTCTCTCTCTCTCTATATATATATATATATATATATATATATATATATATATATATATATATATATATATACATGGGTTATTACAATAAATTATGGTGTAAAATATATTGCAATCTTATCTATTGTCCAGCATCTTCATTACTGAAGTTCATTATTTCTACACCTTGGCGAATGGAGCAGATATTTATGTTCTTCGGGTCTGTGAAACTTAGTGGATGCGACGGCATCAAAATTAAGTTCTTCAAATATGAAAACAGTTCCTAAATGATTGATACAAGGAAAGCACGTAGCTTGCATGGACCCATAAATGAATAACTTTCCTATGCCGGTCTGTGTCTATACCAATACCTTTCACTCAAATAAACAAACAATGGCTTTCCTCTGGTACGTAATCAACCTTAATTTTATAACGTATCCTTTTGAAATCAATTACCTTCACCATTTTCAAACGATAAACAATGCACCAATGTTACATGTTATTGGTTAGCTGGCATTAAATACTAAGAGAGGCAACTCATAAAATCCAATAGATGTCGCCAGGACAATGCATTAAAATGTCTGTTCGATCCACCAAAGTGTAGATAGGGTTAACATATCGGATCCTTGGCTAGCAAAGATGATTGTCCTGGAAAATGTTGTTTCATTTAAAAAGTATTATGATCCAATCAAAAATACTAGTTAAACTAAAGTAAGCCATCTCTTATAACATTGTATGTATGTATGTATGTATGTATGTATGTATGTATGTATGTATGTATGTATGTATGTATGTATGTATGTTTACAGCACAATAGCCGGTATAATGTATATGATGCCAACTAAAGTTTCCAAAATGTAAAAATGAATTGCACACAAAACTTTAATTAAAACCTTCCAAATCAACTTAAACATAAAAGTGAAAGAACGTCTAAAACATAAAGATAATAACATTTTCTCGAATATGTGTGTGTGTGTGTGTGTGTGTGTGTGTGTGTGTGTGTGTGTGTGTAAATATGTAAACAAACATATTTTTAAAAAACTACCGAAACCATGGAATACTGCACTAATGCAGAAGTCTTCAAAGTTTTTAATATACTAAGATAAATGAGTAATATCTTTTAATTATCCGTACAGTCGGGAAGGGTTTATATGTATCCTGATATAATATTATTTTAGATGAACTCACCTTTATCTTTAACCAAATCCAATGAAAAACCATGGACAGTTGTATTTATCCACATTCGTTGATAACTGATCTTATTGTTTCATGAATGTTTTATGCCATATTCAAAATCTTCAGTTGATTTGTTCAATGGCTATAATTAAAATATCGCGTCACAACGATATTTTTGTACATATTTTCTCCGCGATGGTATTGTTCCCTACCGAGCTGTACTGGTCGTAGGCCAGACGAACTTATGGAATGGCTTATATTCCGTCATCCGAAGCACATCTGTCAGTTAACATATTGTTGTCATCGCTATTTCTCCTAAAATACTTGGATGATTGTCATGAACCTCCTTACACACATTCATCCCTTAATGCAAATGATGCTGCTCAGACATTTAATATGGTCTAACCATAAGCTCACTTGTCTTTATAGCCGGGTGAACTAAAGAACTGTTTGAGTTTTGATGTTTGTGTTTCATGTCTGGGGCTTATCCGATTCCCATGGCTGTTTTGACTCCAGACATGCGTTCAACTTTTGAAGCTTAGGATTAAGTCGTTTTAAGTTGGTTTTCTTTAGCGCAATGTTTTATGCTGGATCAGCAGATGTGGTATACGCTAGAGAGACCGTTATGAAAGAATAATTCGGTTCAAATTTTGTCACGCTTTTTTGAGTGATTTTGGAAAGAATTCACTTACACGTTTTCTTATTGTTGTAACGATTGCTATTTATTGTTCCAGATCTGCAATTTTGCTCAAATTTGATCATAATATTTTTGCTGCTCTCGACAAAGCATTCATAACGTTGTGCTATTTTAACAACGGTGACAATATATGAATGTTGATTACCATAATTTGTACAATTGGAGTACTTTTGAGATGTTGTTTAAAGGTCGTTTCATTGTTAATAATCTCACCATATTTGATAGTGGATTTATGAGTACTGTAAAACATTGAACGGCAGTTATGCAAGAATACCTCCTATCTAACTTCATCACTTTCTGTTTAGCAGTTTTAGAGACCTCATTTTAATTATGTTTCTTCTTATTTATTGCAAGGGTTACTAGCTATGTATAAAAGTGGATTGGCATCATTTGAACAAATTCAAACCCCTTTGTAGCAAATGTTTTCTCCTTATTGTTTTACTAGTGGTACTCTACACGTGATGATGGATAAGAAACTATAAAACTGACTTTTTGCCATAATGCTTTCTGTAAAACTGTGGTCCAATTCTTCGTCTTAGCCTCTGTATTAACTGTATTTTGTAATCGTTTCTTTCACTTTTATACTGACGATTACGAAGTGTTTTCTCCAAAATTCATTTCACCCTCTTCCGACTTTTTTGAGAAATCTGGAATGGTTCACACTTTTTTTCACCTTTTGTGATTTTTTATTGGGTGGTATTACTGTAACTTCACGTTAGGCATAATACTGATCGTATCTTACTGACAAAATGCATCGTATCTTACTGACAAAATGCATCGTATCTTACTGACAAATGCATCGTATCTCACTGACAAAATGCATCGTATCTTACTGACAAAATGCATCGTATCTTACTGACAAAATGCGAGGTAAGTGACGATCCAAAGAACAACGCGATACAACTAAATCCAGTTGGCTTGGGAAGGAATCTAACCCACGATTCTTATATTACAAGTCTAATATTTATCAACTGAGCTTTCGCAGCATGCCCATGCTTTTCTTTTCTATATTAATATGACATTTATGAATCAAATCAAGCTAACATTAACTAAAGTGTGGACATTAGTATTCTATCACAAATGCAAGCAACTGATACACTTCTAGAAATACTTACAAATATTTTAAATTATCTTCAAACAACAAAACAACTGAATAAATAACATGCAAGACTTAATGACAGCAGTAATACTGAAGATGAAGATAAAAATCATACAGTGTGGGAATATTTACTAGAATGTTTGTTGACAGTCAATAGTCGTGTAAATTTATTTTTAAGGGATACATATTTACATGTATATGGTTTGCAACCTTCATGAATTTAAATAATTTACAAAAAGAAAAGTAAAAACAAACACATCCGAAGACCAATTCATAAATTTTACTGTTCATAAAAATGCTATCTTTGCAAACCAACTACACCTCAGCAATTGACATCCGTGAAAACAGATGTCTTTATATTAAGCTTTTTTTTTCATAACGATATAAGACGCATAACACATGTCGAGGAAAAATATCTGCATCAACAAAAGATCACACATTATACAGATTGTATCGTGCAGTATATTTAAATATATAAGTTCATATTTAAAAAGTTATTTTAATAGCTCTTGAAAATACCTAAAGCTACAACTCTACGATGGTTTTAACAATTACTTGACAAAATGACTGACAAGTTAACCTCAACACCTGATCTGTCCAATGTGACAGTCATAGGAACTAGATGGAGGTTCATGAAGTCTCGGTGGCTGTCATATGTTAATCAGCTATTACATAAAACAATCCACTGAAGCACATACTAATCAGGCAAATTCAAACCTACTTGTAGTTTTCAAAATTAGCGATTATTCAAAGTATTTCAAATATACTGGGTCACATGTGATTTCGGCGACATTACAAATTATTCATATGTCCAAATCTTAACAATTCAAAATTTATTAGATAAATTTAAGTGCAGTGTTCAATTTTTAAATGTATTATCTAAATTATCATCTTTTTCAGATTTTAAAATAAATAGCTGCTATGATAATAGTAAGCATGTCATTCTTCTCAAGTCGGTTCATCTATAACATTGAGTGCCATACGATCAACAATAAAAATAATTAAATTTCTATACCTTATTTGAGATTGGATGAATATCATTTGCACCACCTTGAAATGACTTCTTGCTAGCATGTTGCCTTTCAAATTTGGTCAAGTTACTTTGAGCAGATATTTTAATAGACAAAGTAATTTTAAGAGGTTTTTAACTTTCTATAACAGTGGTCATATTTGATCACATAACGGCATCCAGTGAATATTTTTTTAATAAACCTTCAAGACATAATCTTATATATTAAATTTAGTCATATTCTGTTGAGAAGGTTGTTCAGAGGAATTGGTTGGTTTTGTCTACGTCTAGTAACAGCGCCATACTAGATGGCGGATCAACATCCACTAAACAGATCTGAAAGACTTATAATGTGCACATTGATCAAGTGAGGTTTGAGAAGTTGTAAATAGTAAATGTGGACAATGCACAAAGAACATCACACGATGGACTAAGGACCATGTTATACGTTCACGTGGTCATGTAATCAGATTAGCTGAAATTAAAAACCTTAAAAGCTTGAACACAAGTGTATCATTTTCAAATGCAAATTAGAAGTATTACAGAACCTGCACGCTGCATTAGAAACTAGCAGTGATGTCAAATTTAAACAATTATATCAAATTAAGAATCGGTAACTACGATAGAAAATGAAACGCAAACCAAATATAGGCTTGAAACATTTCCATAAGACAATGATACAAATTATGTGTATTTCGAATCCCAGCTGAACATATATATTTAAAAGAGCCGAAAACTGACAATTGTCTTCTGGTTCTCGATTGTATGTTCAAGATGAAAAGACTGGTCACTTCAGCGCCATTCAACACTTTCTTCATTGAGCTCTAAATCTTGATTGGTCATCTCTTGGTCACGCCTGGTTATGATAACTGGACATTTTGCATTTTGGAGAACAGTTCCACAAACGCTTCCAAAGTCGGATGTGTTTTTCTTGCCCAAGCCTTGAGTTCCTATGACAATAAGATTCACTTTCTTGCTTTCCGCTATATTTAGTATTTCCTCTGCAGGTGATCTGCAACAACCAGGCAGAGTGTAAGCCGTCCCTTTGATCTAAAATATTTGAAAATCAAAGGATAAAACCACGTTGATAAATGCCGAACACTTGCCAATATTACCTCATTGCAATGCATGGATTTGTTTCCTTCAGCTAATTAGTACTGTATTAGTTTCCTACAAATTACCTTGGAACATAAATCTGCACAACTGTTTGTTGATGCTTATCCATTATAAAAGAAACTTTTATCGCATTATCCAATTTTCATTAAAAAATTTCAGATTGTTGGCACAGGATTGAAGAGGCAATGATGTCATGGACATCTACGCCACGTTATTTGTGTGCTTATGTAACTAGCAACGCAAATGACGAGAACTAGGTCAAATTGTATTAATACTATAGTTTTCTTTCATCTCTCAACAAATTAAAGATATGACTAATATCTTAGGTGTAGTGTCTGAGAAGATAAAGCATCATCCAACCTATTTATTGCAGGTAGGCCTATGATCGTTAAAGTTTCCTACTTTCACTGTTAAGTGGTTATTCTATGTCTCTTTTCTGTGGTGGTGGAAAATTTTGTAGAGAATATATATGGACAAGGTCAACAATTTCACATGACCTGTATATTTCAAGACGACCAATTTCGTGCATTTTTTGAACGGTAAGGGATGATTTCGACATTACTTTTCAAATATATAATTTGTCCAAAATCTCAGCAATCTTGGAGTAAGAAATCGCCCATTGAAAGGTTTTCAAGTTTCCTCCAACATAAAGGACATCAAGTAAGCAATTAGGAGTCCATGGTAGACTAATGGCTGAAAAATTCTAAATAGTTTAGTGCTAACAATTGCCAGATATAAATTTATTAGATGTCATTTAACTTCAATGAGAAACAATGTATTTTATGAATGAAAATTATTATACTTGCGTCTTATTTTGCAACTTATCCACTTTATGTCACCACAGTCTGCAAGGTGCATACTTTGGACGCTGTATATGATGTAACAAATTAAATTTATTTACAAGGAAACATAAATGTACAATTTATCATGATTTCAAACTTTCCATAAGACGTCTTCTTCACAGTAGGTAACTGTGCATATCAGGAATTTTAAGTCAAAGCCTGGCGACTACTTAGGAATGTCAAGTGCAACAACAGAAAATGTTGTACTAGTCCACAATGAATTAAAACTTTCTAATTTTGTCTACAATATGTCGGTGTTTATCTACACGTTGATCCAAGTGATTCAATTCGCACCCTTGACTGTTACGTACATGTAAAACACAATTGTATAATTTGCTTAGTAAATGGAACTCCGAGTCATAAGACTATAATATAACTTTATAAGGCCAATTAAATAAGATTATACCTTACTTTATAAGACAAATAATAATATGTTGACAGAGTATGTTGTTCATTTATTACATTTAATCCCCATCATCTTGGTGTTTTTGGGACTCAAATACTTTAGTTTATGCCGAATATCAACACGGTAGATCAAAAGAAGAAAAAAATATTTGTTAGATGAACCTCTTAGGCTTATTGTAAATTAAACCTTTTTGGATATTACATTCCTCTGAGAACACTTACCTAATCGCATCCGCATTCAAAATTACCACTGCTACCTTTTCATTTCATCCTTCTTGCAAAGACAAAAATATATTGTCTGTATTGTCTGTATGTCACATTAACAAAGGCATTATAATATTACACAATGCCTCACCTTACCACCTGCTTGAACGCTACACATCAAATGAATGAATGTTCACTAGCTTGATGTGAATGATACATCAATGATGATGCGCTCATTTGGGGGTTTGGAAGGATTTAACAGAAATGTGATCCAGTAAATATTCTCAGTTAAACACAGTTAACTAAAAAAAAATGTGCATTCTTCTTGAAATACACCTATCGATCACATTAATGTTTAAGTAAAAGGAACGATGAAATTAATACGCATCTAGCTTAAGGGTAAATTGTTTTAGTACATACATGTAAAATAATGAAGATTTTTTACGTTTAACGGCATTTTTGAAGACATCATAGCTTATACATATCAGCAAGTGTATCTGGTGGCAGAAGGACTCGGTTAATGTTCAGGGAAGAACCACCTACCCTTCCAAAGCTACTGGCACGCTTCATCGCATAACCACTTTGGCCAAGCCTGAGACACGAACCCGCCCAGACATACGTGAAATGCCAGTGATATGTAAAGATGAGCATCTGAGACCACTGGCCCACGCAGGACCCATTTGAAGGATAATCTTCCTTCCTAGCTTGAGTAACACATAATACTTGGTGTCGATACTTACATACACCATAAGGCTTTGTTACCAAGAAAAAATGGGTCAAAATCAAGAGAAACTGCTACATCATCGCATATGAGGAGTTTGTCCTGACGTCAACCATATCTATGTTCATCTGAGCTGCATGAACTGGACCAACCAGATGCAATTCTTATGTCCGAAATAAAAACAGAAAGATTGAGTGCACATATCAGACAGCATTTTCTATAGTATCTCGGATTGAAATATGGTGTTCAAATGCAAGGCTCAAATATATTGCTCTAATATGAGCTGAAAGTTGTCTCTGAATTGTATCTGGTCATATGAAATCTTAGAGTATGCCATGTGGATTACCGACATCAGCTTAAGAGGGTATATCTTCATCCTGGCCTTCACCAGAAGAAGAAATGTCTATCCCAATGACCCATCTCCATCAGTTTCAATTAGTATTCCAGCGCATGGATTAGGTCTTACTTGGATGCCTTACAAGTTATTAATTAAGGCGACGAAACAGATGACCGCTTTCTGGTAGCCAATTGACGCCAACAAATTATTAGCTAAAAAGCCGAGTTGCGTCATTAGAACATTTCAATGCCCCACATACACCCACCCCATTGGTTGCATAAAAGGTCAATCAAAGACAGCTAAAAATGAACGAGTAAGGCACCGACCGTCATGTTAGTGGAGGGTATTTTTGGGGTGGAATTTCAGCAACAATGCTTAGTATGCTAGGGGAGAAGACACATTGATTTATATTCACTTTGTTAAGCTGTCTCCAAAATTGTGCGGCCTCTTGCTACCCGATTCAGACTTAGGCCAAAACTGCTGATTTTGGGCGGTATTCATATTACCTAAATCCACAAACGTATCAGCAATGACGATCTCGCATTTAATAATAAACCATACAAATTATCCTACTGAAAATAAAGGACATTCACAGTAATTACCCCTCTCTGCCTCATTTCATCGGCAAGACCAGATATTATTTTATCCGCTGCTTGTTTCGCTTGTTTGAACTTCTCAGAAAGTACCTCTGTATCTGATAGGATTTCAGCTGAAGATAATAATAATAATAATAATAATAATAATAATAATAATAATAATAATATACATGGAATAATTCCTTTTTCTGCTTTTACTTGATATTTATCATCGTGTGGTATAGAATGTGATTAAGCAACGTCAACGTCACAAGCAAGCATGTGCTACTTTTTGTGTCACGTGATGAAATCTATCCAATATTTGTGCAGGAGAAGAAAAGTCTCTCTTTACTATATACCAGTTTTCTTATTGAATCTTTGATAAATAAATATAATATACAGTGACTCTTACTTCGTGCATTAAATTGTATGTATATACCGATCGAAAAAATAAAAAAAAATATTACATATTTCAGAAAATGGTCGATTTGAATATCACTAATACGATCAATAACATACAAGTTTGAAATTATTTTTAAATATTTTACTCTTTTCTATCAAATCTTAAACATATCTGATCAAGCAAGGCAATGCAAAGAACTTTAAACATTATTGGCAAAACGTAATGTACATGAGACATGACTTTGTGGAGAGGTGAGCAGTGTAAACACTATTATCGTTGGAACAACATAATTTCCATACCTGAATGGCATTGTCATTTTCATTTGTTGATCTCACTAAAAGGTGATTATTTTGTATACTGCAATTTTCAGTTAGGTAGACAAGTATTCTCAACATTTCATGACATGCGTCATGAAAAATCTTCTATTTTCTCCTTTGAAGATAAGAATTTCATATCTTTCATACTAAATGGCATGTGACCGTGTCTACGTATCCCTTATATATATATATATATATATATATATATATATATATATATATATATATATATATATATATATATATATATGCTGCAATTTTTCCACAAATATTAATGTTGTCAAATATTTGTGAAATGTAACTAGGTGATATTAAAAAAGACTATAAGAAATCAAAACGAGTTTTAAATTATTTGCTAACTGTTCAGAATATGCGTCATTGATTTTGGACACAATTTGGTGTTGCTTCCAATTTTTTTAACCTTTCACTCTTCAATATGTTTTATCGAAAATATATATTTATAACAATGATTTTGCCATCAGGAAACGATATTATAAAATGACACGCATCAACAGTATTTATGCCACTTTGCTTGTTTTATCCTAAAGGTCAAAAATATGCGGACACACCATTACACTACATAGTTAACAAATACATTTTGTATGAGGGACCGATGCAATGTCGATAGTACATACCCTGCAACAGTCATTCAATTACAATGGTTTGGTTACTCTAAGAGACAAGCTTCACGTCTCTTTCCACTTTTGTTTAGTGGCTGCCTATTGATTAAACATCTAATAAAAAAACATAATGAAATATATGTGTGTGTGTGTGTGTGTGTGTGTGTGTGTGTGTGTGTGTGATAATTATGGGAAACCTATTTCCAATGTCCGGCAAATAGTGCTGTGAGCGCATTTGTTGGTCACGTATGGCGCAAACGGGCCTTTATTAGGCTGCAAACGTGAAGCAATAAGAATGTTTCCTTCTATTGTAAAAGAAGAACACGCCAATTAAGTTTATTGACTGACACAATTGTGATAAATGATATAAATATAAACGAAAGTTTAAACACTGCTGAATAATTTGATCCTAATTGGTGTACAGGGATGCATATCTTTGGAGTCTCATCTGTCCAAATTAAATTCTAAAGAAGAATGGTTCCATAAACTCTTTGAGTTTACAAGCTGGCATAAAGAATCATGATAGCAGGATGCAGTTAATAATTACAATCCATAGGTCATGGATTTTATTAATTTATCAAATAAATATTTACTGTTCCATCATTATAAATATTGACTCACGTATTGAACAAGACCAATGAACATATTGCTATGGATCCTATTGGCAGCCAAAAGAGCTGTGTCCTGAATAACAAACAAGGTCATTGTATCTTACAATAATTTTGGAATACGTTACTCTATATTCTAACGAATCAAAAGTCTAAGTGAAAACGTATCATGCATCACAAGTATAACTTTATTGCAAAAACTGAAGTCTTGTTTTCATTTCTCAACAACTCCAATATGTTTACTAAGACCTATTTTGTTTTCAATCGTGAATTTAATGATGAGTGTTTGTTGTGTGTCTGTGTTTGTTTTGGTCTCTGTTCAATCCTAAAATTAATATCCTATATGTAACTTCATCAGTGAACAACTTTGGTCCGGCGACATGTCGATGTGTATGCTGGGTTCATAAAACAAATCTGCTCCGAATAGCTAAATAGACCCAAAACAAATATGCAGACATACCAACAGTCGAAATTCCCAATAGCACGCGTCTGCCTACACTTATTAAGAACTCCATATTTCAATATTCAGAATGTTGCATGCCCCTCTTAAGCAAAATGCCAAATGGGATTCAGTCTCAGCAACAATATTATGATTATATAGTGAAGAAAAAATTATAATTGCATAATGAAGAAATTCATATATATATATATATATATATATATATATATATATATATATATATATATATATCAAGCTTGTACAACATATGCTTACTCACAATTTCTTTTCTTCTAACTAAACTGTTCAGAGAAGTATCTAATCAGAAAAGAGTCCATTGAATGCATTGTTATACAAGTATAACTTTTTCTACTTAATATACATATATTTCAATGCAGTGTCAAAATAGTAATAAAAATATCGTCCTATAGGGCATGTGAAATCTGAGTCAAACCAATTTTTTTAAAACAACTTCCAAGGGCCACTATCGCGGCTCAAATTGTCAACACCTCTGAAACCATGATATGTATAAAAAGCACTTTACATCCAGTTTCATCAATGATTAACTTATTTGTGTTGTTGTGCTTTAAATAACCAAACCAAACCCAACATCTCTAGACGTGTCACTCACAGTCTAACTAACACAATATGGATAGAATTACATGGCGCCATCCTCTTATATACATGTGGGTTATATACATGTGGGTGGTCAGGACCACGTAATCTGCACCTTTTCTTCAGAAAATGTTTGAATAAATAATGGAGCTTGTTAATTACTTACCAAGTCCTTGTAATACAAATTCTGTTACATTCAGAACTAGACAATCATCGTCGGATTTCCAGACATTTTCACAATACCCTGTAATGAAATGGAATAGCAAAGTAAAAGCTTGCATGACAACTTTTTATACCAAATATTCTTTAGAATTTGTAGCTTCGGTGGTCACATATAATTTCATATCATAGAGCATTCAAGAGATACAATTGGGGACAACAAGCCTGAGAATTGTGAATTTCGATCGCAAGATGATTATTCATCATTTTTAATAGTTGACTCATAATTTCTAACCTATCCTTCATCATTTGCGTTTTTTGTTGCAGTTTACTACCAGATTTTTTTCATACTGTATTAAAATCTTGTTATTGCAAGAGTTCCTGTATAGTTTAAAACAAAAGCATGTTATGAATTGTGTGTCCTTATTTTGAAACAATAACAGTGGCCTTAGTTTCTGTTTTTGTTTTATGCAAAACAAACCTAGTTTCCCATAGCAGGTCTTTAATATGAGGTTGGGTGTCTGCAGTCAACAATTTACCTGTTTATTCATCTAACATAATATAAATGTTGGTTGTATTTTAATAATTCTCTAAGATTTGTGATCAAAACAAAGGCATTCTAGGATTCTATGACATTGATAGTTTCAAATCAAATTTAAGATATGTTCTAAATTATATTATACTACATAAAGCATGTTTATCAGGCAGACATAAAGAGCTGGAATATTGGACAATATTAAAACATAAATGACCTTTTCATTAGAAAAGCATGAAATAGTCATGCAAAATGAGGCGCTATACAGAGGTGCGTTTTCACTTTTCTCATCTTGAACTAGAAATTTGCCTTACGACAAGTGTCATATAATAACACTAGCCGTTACAAATCCTACTAGTTTTCATATATGCAAGCTAAACTATTAAATGTAACATATACGTAAAAACATAAAGGTAACGTACTTTTCATTTCGCTTAGACTGGTATTAGGATGGAACTAGTGATAATACAAGAAAATATAAGTCCTGCATATTAATCTTAACATAATTATATTTTGGTGTATTGACCGAGGTTAACCAAATGAAATGTGTTCATAATCTAATGTTTCTTGTATGGTGTAGAGCTTCAATGCAACTCAATCGTTGGAATATAATCCATTCAGGTTTTATCAATTCTACTAAAGCGTGAAATACAGAATTGCATCTTCTAACTCCTACAAGGATCAAAATTTGCAAAACCAGCTTGCATTGTTCATTTCCAGTAGGAGAAGTAGCTTTCATCATCTATATAGTCCTTTGGCTATAGTATCTCGGTCTCCCGTTTGTTTCCACCAACCCCCTCCCGATTTTATAAAAAGAAAAGCATCAGTTGTCACCAGTCAGCATTTTATAGGAATAACTATTGTATATTCATTACGACTTGTAAATCTGTCAATATGCTATTATTTCCGGCTTAAAAAATATGGGCAAAATTCTTGCCTTGTCTTATAAATACATTTTCCGAAAAATAGGTTGTACCTGCAGATTCCATTTCCAGTTATTACACTCTAAATATCATATGTATAACACATGCAACCACCTTATGAACCCTTCTCGCACTCGCATTCCAACTAACCAAGCCTTAATTTCATTCAAAATAAAGGTCGATGGTAAGTTGTCCTTCAAAAAGATGGCATTATGCCCCACAGCACTATCAAGACTAATCATAACTTCACCATAACTCTCCGATGATAAAATTAAGAAAACTTGCAGAACATCAGAAACCGAGTGATGTGTACGCCAGGATGACTGATCCATCCCATAATATATATGTAGATTATCCGCGTGATCTCAGACAATGCCAGAATATTAAAGCAGGAATAAAAGCGGAGAAGATAACCAAAGGAGGCTCACAGAATGTCGCCGATGAGTTATTGGATGCTTTGAGAATGATCAGTGAACATCATCCCTACGTAGGGAAGTTATTCATTCCAGAAACAATGCTCATCCGGCAATTATCTGTTACACAGAAGCACAATCGTTTTTAGAGTCCGAAGCAGGTGTAGTTGGCATTGACAGAACATTTTCCTTCTGGAAAAGTTTCTGTAAAAACAACAGTATACAACTCGCTAAAATGTGCTGCGGAAGATAGCAAACGATGCGCCTATTTTGTCGGGGCCATTGATGCTCCATAGGGACGGTCGTCAACAGGACTATTTCCGGTTATTTCCCCATATCAGAGGTGTGCTAGGTAGTGAACTTAAAAATATGGAGATAATAATGGGGACTGACAATGCGAGGACAATGGTCACCGCTATTGATCTGGGCCTCCCAGCTTGCAAAAGAAAGATGTGCACGAAATACATCAAAGACAATCTTATCCGTCAAATGACAGAAAAGAATGTCAAAAACACTAAGGAGCGGGCATGTGTCGTTCATATGATATTAGGATCAAGTGCTATTGCCACAACCAATAACTCAGCAAACTTTGACGAACAAAACCAAATTTTGAAAACTAAATTTATTGAAAATAATCACGGAGGTTTTTTTTGTTCTGTTACGAAAGATACATTCAAGAGAAAATACCAAAACATGCTGTATCCGGTGATGACCAACTTTGGACTATTATTATATACGGAAAGCATGAACAACCGGATAAAGGTCTCGCTCAAGTGGCAATCAAGGAAAACGAATGAACTTAAATGAGAAAATATATGAATTGATTAATTTAAGGTCGAGCTCGTCGACCTTCGCCAATCTCTTTACGGGAAAGGCAGCTATATCCTCAGCACAAAATTATCGCGATGTAAACTAAGTAAATTATCATGGAATTCCAAATATGAGGAGAAAAAAAGACGATATATTCCTGACATTTTTGAAGAAATCCCTTAAATTAACAACAGCGGTCACGTCCTCGTACGTACAGTGTGTTAAAAGCCCCAAAACTGACAAAAAAGCCAAACCCAAAAAAAAACAAGATGTCCGGCGAAAAGGACTTAAAGAACGAATTACAAAATATTTGCTTTGTCAGTGATCATTATTTCTTTTTCTCAAGATAATTATTTTTACTCCAAAGAAAAGCAAGGATATAATATTTTGTTTTGGTATACCCATTTACAAAACTTTTCACTGTTACCAACTGTAAATATTATCGCGATGTCTCTTTGTCTATGTGAATTGTATATATTGAAAAACTGCATATTCTTTAGATAAGTTCAATGAGCAATTTATACAGCAAAAAACAGTTTACGTATGATTTTGTCATACTTTGTTATTACTTTCTCTTTATTCTATTTTGCGTAAATATGCTGAAAACTAGTCTTTCGGCTTTGTTCATTTATTCATCAGTTTAATTAACAATATAAATGCGCATTTGTTTATTTTACTTCGCATGGCTTTGTGTGGCGTTGTCGGGCTTTGTCTGCCTTTGTCGGACTTAGCAGTAATTAGTAGGCCCCATGTCATTGCGTCATACCTCTTTACCTTTACATATTCTGTAGATTTGCCATGACGCAATAAAATGAGGGTCACCATGGGAGAAATTATGCGCGTCCTGGGACAGGTCACATGGAGAACTGAAGCGTCGTTTGAGAATTTCACGCGTACTTGTCACTGAGCCTTCAATTAACAATTTCCTTTTCTCAAACAAAACTTTTACCTTGCGGCGTGTTTTAGCACACTAGCAGAAAAACAATTTTCGACTAAACCATTTTTCATAGTTGCACGCAAAATAAATATGTCATACCTGTAAATAAATATAACGCAAATTTGTGATTTGTAGCAAATTTTACCTAGTTTTTATAACGTTGAAAAGATGAACAAATGATGATAACTGAAAATAAAGTTGAACAGAATATTTTTATGGAACTATATTTGGTGAAATTACTGAAGTACAGCGAGTAAAATTTATTTAGAATTTAATGCGTCCTGCATCTTGTTCACCCTATAAGCAATTCGATCATGATTACGTAACCTCTCAGTTTTATATCTATGACGTAATCAATTATATGGAAAACATACAATGCATCATGTAATTGCCTAACATGTCTTTAACAGGACTCACAAGTTAATTCAAACCATATAGCCTTGAACTATTCAATTTCTCAATATTTTAGTCCTTTAGGATACAATGAAATATGGGATAATTCTTGCCATGTCTAATAATTACCTTTTTGAAAAACAAATTCTACTAGCACATCACATTGCCAATTCTACTTCTTACGTTCTAAACTTGATATCTAGCAATAACACAATACCCCACCCCAACCATAAATCATGTTCGCATTGCCACTAGCCAAGCTTAATTTCATTAATAATAAAGGACACAAAGGTAACATTTTGCCCCACAGCACTATCAAGACTTGCAACAACTTCACAATAACTTTTAATTATTGCAATTTGACAAGAACTAAAAATGCGAAACATTCACAAGTGAGAAAACTTACAGTTAAAGGCGTGCAAAGATTCTTCACTGCCATCGACTGCGACTAGAACTTTTCTTTCACTCTCTGCCATCTTCAAGACTGTCTTTAGCAACAATACGGAATTGTTGAATTTTGCTTGGTGCCTCTACTATATGTGGGAAGTCACAGAAAGTATCCGAATATCTATAGTCTGTTTAACAAAACAACTGTTTTCAGTAAGAATAACATTTTACCGAAAGAAATAGAAACTGGCTTATTTGAAATACGTATGATTAGCATTGTGGGGTGGAGGCATTTTTATTAAACAACCAGCAATTGCAAAGATAATGATCAACTTTTTTTGTGTTTATTTATTTTTTTTAATTGGGGGCACCCCCACCCCCCATTTTGAGAACACTAGAAAAAGTGTGTTTATGTATGAGTGTGTTCCCCCTGATGTGTTGTTATGTGGTTTTTTTATATCTTTTTTTTCTTTAACTTTATCCTAACCTTAATTTTTTTCCCATCGGGATTATATGCCACTCAAGGGGCCCCGAGTGGCCGAGTGGTCTAATGCGCTGTCCGTTACGGACCACTGCCATCTCACCTCTGACTGCGTGTGTTCGAGTCTAAGATTCGGCAAATGTAGTTATGTGAGAAAGCTTGCCAGTAGCTTCTCGTGGGTCGGTGGTTCTTTCCGGGGTTATCCGGGTTCTTCCTCCACCATTAATACTGGCCGCCATGTATAGCCTATATTGTGCTCAAAAATGGCGTTAAACCATAAAAAAAAAAAAAACATATGCCACTCGTGTTATGCCTCTTTACTTAAGTCTAGCCTTTAGCAGCTGTAGTCAACAGATGAATATTTAGAGAATTATATTTAGTAAATTGAATCAGGAGAACCAAATATAATGTTTGAAAAAATCTGACGCTTCTTGCAGCCAGTCCCGGATTACCCATTAGGCAGAGTAGGCAACTGCCTATGGGCCCCGCGACTTTTATGGGCCCCATCAGGGGCCCCCATAAGACCGTGACCGTGGGTCTGGGGCCCCAAAAGTTTGACTGCCTATGGGCCTCCACGGTGCTTAATGCGGCGCTTCTTGCAATTTATTCAGCCGTAATGCAGTTCGATCATTGTTTTGTAATCGTTCAAGTATATATTCATACAGTAATCAATCATTCGTTAAAGCGTAAAATTCAGCAACTAATTGCATTTTCTATCTCTTATATACCTCAAAATTATCAGCAATTATCTCATCTGGTAAATTTCCAGTCGGACTAGTAGTTTTGATCAATTCTATAGTCTCATGACTGTTATTTGCACACAATCCGGATTTATTATATGTTTTGTAGCCCGGTGCTAGCTTTTCAAACGACAAAAATCAGTTATCATCAGTTAGAATTGTATGGGAAGACCTCGGGAACATTTTTATTTAGGACCAGTATAATTTTTAAAATCTGTCTGCAAATAAATATGGTACAAATTCTTCCTTTTCTTATAAATACATTTTGCTCAAAATAAGTTGTATTTACATAGTCCATCGACATTTCATCGTATTAAGTTCTAAACATATTTGTCTATAACACGTCATCCCATCCTACGAACCCTTATTGCATACTGATAGAAAAGCAAAATTTAATTTATAGTAAAGGTCATTGGGAAGTTGTTAAGAAAGGTGTCATTTTATCCCAAAGCACTATGAAGACAAGTATACTACTTCACCACACCTTTCAGTTGTTGTAATTTGACAAGAACTGGAATTCAAAATATTTTAAAGACCTCACATTTTCTTCACTGACATCGACTGCGACTAAAACGTGTCTATCTTCGTTATGATCATGCATCAAAGGAAGCCGCATAAAGAAAACTTGCACCAAATGTCCCAGTCCATCTTTGACTGAAAATGCAGTGACCGTTCCCACAAGCAGAATTAATTTGGATTTATTTCAAATCTATGATCATTTTCATGTTTTGTGCAGGGTAGTTATTTAACCTAACGCCAAGCATGTGGGAATCACATCCTTTTCGAATGATCCTGAGTTGCGAATTTTCATGTCATGGAATAGTTCTTATTTTTCGTATACTATGTATACTTATAGATTTGTTATGGGATAGTTATTACTTTTCGTATATGTATACTTATAGATTTGTTATGGGATAGTTATTACTTTTCGTATATGTATACTTATAGATTTGTTATGGGATAGTTATTACTTTTCGTATATGTATACTTATAGATTTGTTATGGGATAGTTATTACTTTTCGTATATGTATACTTGTAGATTTGTTATGGGATAGTTATTACTTTTCGTATATGTATACTTATAGATCTGTTATGGGATAGTTATTACTTTTCGTATATGTATACTTATAGATTTGTTATGGGATAGTTATTACTTTTCGTATATGTTTATAGATTTGTTATGGAATAGTTATTACTTTTCGTATATGTATACTTATAGATTTGTTATGGGATAGTTATTACTTTTCGCATATGTATACTTATAGATTTGTTATGGGATAGTTATTACTTTTCGCATATGTATATTTATAGATCTGTAATGGGATAGTTATTACTTTTCGTATATGTATACTTATAGATTTGTTATGGGATAGTTATTACTTTTCGTATATGTATACTTATAGATTTGTTATGGGATAGTTATTACTTTTCGTATATGTATACTTATAGATTTGTTATGGAATAGTTATTACTTTTCGTATATGTATACTTATAGATTTGTTATGGGATAGTTATTACTTTTCGTATATGTATACTTATAGATTTATTATGGAATAGTTATTACTTTTCGTATACTGTGTATACTTATAGACTTGCCGAATCATTTTAGTTCACACTTACCGTTGATTTTTGTTTCTTTCGGTTTGGGTATCAAAACTATGTGAGTTTGTAAACAGAATCAACCAATATTCTTATAGGGCCAAACAAGTTTTCTTTTCTTTGTTACGAGTTTATGCTCAAATAAACAATAACACAGAAAAGCTGAAAACAAGTTTTTAAAAATTAACAAATAATGTATTTACCTGGGAAACGATTGTAAAAATGGAAAAGAACTTACAGTTTAAAGAATCAAATCCAAGCATAATCCAAGCATAATCCACGCATTAAATTACAAAAGTCCTAGCAATGAAATATTCTACCAGATTCAAGTTTGATTCATGTTGGAAAATTCAAGATGCAAGACGTTGACGTATGCTGAAGACTGTTTTTAGTCATGTTATCGTTTTTATCACGTAATCTTAACATGACCCTGACGATAACCAAACATTCTACTTTAAGAAGAAAAAGTTGTTTACTCCTTAATTCACCAGTCCCATCTCGACCTTGACAACAACCAAACATTTTAACATTAAAATAACAACTGTTTACGTGGCTGACGATAACCCGGAATCAAGGTCAGGATCTAGGTTCACATTACTTGTTTGCCAAAGAATAATTCAGGTCAACCGATTTTTGTGGGGAAAAACATCTCTAGTGAATAAATTTACATTATAATAACATGTAATAAAAAAAATAATAAAGAATTTAAAATTGACAAACCAACAATTAAATTAAAACAAATGTATATAAAAAAAAGATATACATAACATCTTAAAGATGCCTTTCGTGGGTCAGAATGAAAGCCCAATACGCAATATTTGGCTATGATTGTGGGTGGTAAGTGTGCTCTACTGTAAGTTATAGGTGTGATGCTTGTTTATGCTTTAATGGGTTTGTGCTGTAGATGAATATGATTGGTCCGGTGAGGTGAGTTGGTGTCGATTCAGCTGAGACCTTTATTTTAAAGTCAGATTTTATGGTATTGATTTTATTTATGTTTTTAGTGTTACTGAATGTATCCGAATATATCTGATTTTCATTAAGCGTTACATCTTTCCGCGAGTTGTGACTTCGAATTCTACGTTAAGAAAAGCGACACATACATGTAAGAGAACAGCGCATAAAAATATTTAAGTTTGGCAAATAAATACTAGTATCATGCAGAAACAATATTTACCACCCTTGGTATAGATTGCTCAGAAATAGCTCTTTTTACATGAGTTACATCCCCTTATCGACTATGTCTGAGATTTGACTGGTTGTTTTTTACTTGCGGAATTGCAAATTTTAGTTCAGATATATGCCAGAAAAATAATTATTAAAGTCTCTTTTTTAAAGAAAAGATCATAAAAGTTACCTATAATCGGCATACAGCATATATGAAGTGAAAGAAAAATTGCTTAAAGGGGTACTAACCTTTGATCAATACGTACATCTATCTACATAATCAAAGTTTTTGCATTTTCTTTTAAACAAAATATTCGACAATTTGTTTGAAGTAGAAAGGAAACAAAAATGTGGAATATACTTTACAATGATGTTCATGTTAAAGCTGTCAAAGTAGGTTACCCACTTTCCTTTCCTTTGAAGTGTATTTTTTTTTTTATCGTTTTCCATTTTCTCTGCGGCAACATACCACACATGGGGAGGGTTAAAAAATTTCAAAATGCATATATAAACTTCTTTATTCTCTGTCTGGCTCTAACATAAAAGATTTTAAGAGCACATTACTACGTAGTGGATTTGTTTAAATGCCATGGGTATGGAAATAAAGGTGTTGACATTTTTGTAAGCAATATGCATTGCACTGTTTATGACTCGTCTTTGAAAACAAAATTACTTCTCCATGTCGTGTTCATTGCCAAGCAACGGATGTTCGAGAGTGTTTCAGACTGGTATGCTTGAATTCCCCCCCCCCCCCAAATCTTTGTCTGCTTCTTGCCACAAAGGAGCAGTCCCTCGTCATCATCTCCTTTCCGAATCGGGGAGTCGATGTTGTTCAGTAATTAGTATACAGGACTCGCATTCAGTGTGTTATGGATCTGAATCCTTGCCAGAAAAGCCTGAAACCCTGAGCAACTAGCGTGGTATTTATATTTCCAGGCCTATTTACTTCTGCCACAATCAATTAATCAATCAATCAACCGATAATGTGATGTTACAAATTAGTATAATCGGTGAGTGATAAAAGAATTTATGTTCAGTTAAAGGGAAAAGATATCTTTGATAAGTCTGAGAGTATGGAGAAATTTAAATATCGGACGGTGTCATTTGACATCCAGTTCCAAGACTAGACCATATTCATGTAACAAAAAAGTTTAATTTTGGGGGGAAAGGCCGTGCATTAGAATGAATCGATGATAAAACGTACAACAAACAATTTATTCTTTTAAATCGGCTTAAAATATTTGGGCAATAAAAACAAAATGTATTTTGGAGCATGTTTTTTTTTTTTTTCATTTTCAAAAAGAGGTTTCTCGAAGGTATACACTTAATCTACAATGAAGCACCTGTGTAAAAAGTTATTTTGTCAAGAAGTGTTGTTACATGTAGGATTTCATAACAGGACTAATGATGGCTATTAGATACACAAATTTCATTGAACATCATAATCGGATCACCAGGTAAATTCCTGTTTACTTGTATTCCTTCAAATTGGCGATTATACAATAGTACGTCAAATATATTGGTTCACCTGTATGATTTCGGCGACCTTACAAAATATACATATTTTAAAATCTTAGCATGTCAAAACTTGTTAGTTAACGTTCAGTGCAATGCTCACATCTTGATATATTACCATCTTTTTCAGTAAGAACAACCTATTTCAAAATAAACAGATGATATGCTAATAGTGGGCAAATCTTTCTTAAGTTTGAAAGGTCGATTCATCTATAACATTGTGTCATACGATCAGTCAAACAGATGCCAATGTTTTTTATACCTATTTTGAGGGTGGATGACAATAGTTACTAGCATGATACGTTTCAAATTAGGTCAAATTACTTTGAGCCGATTTTATAATTGAAATGGTAATTTAAAAGACCTTTTAAATTTCAATAACATTGATCATATTTGATCACATAATGGCATCCAGTGAATAATTTAATAAACCTTCATGACATAATCGTTTCTATATTTTAGTCATATTCTGTTAAGAGGATCGTTCAGAGGAATTGGTTAGTTTTGTCTGCGTTCAGAGGAACCGGTTAGTTTTGTCTGCGTCTAGTAACAGTGCCGTACTGGATGACGGATCAACATCCGCTATACAGATTTAAGGCCTGTGTAATATGCAAATTGATCAAGTGAGTTTTGAGAAGATGTAAATAGTAACTGTGGACAATGCACAAATAACGTCACACGATGGACTAAGGACCATGTTAAAAATTCACGTGACCTTATGGTCAGATTAGCTCAAAGTAAACACCTAAAGCGTGAACATGAATATGTCAATTACAATGCAAATTTGAAGTATTATATAACATGCATTTAAAACTAGCATTGATGACACATTTTAACAAGAAGATTAAATGAAGATTCTTTAACGTTTGTTAGAAAAAGGAAAAACAAAACTAAAATAGGCTTGAAACTTTTTTATAAGGTGCATTTTGAATCCATTCTAAAAATATACATTCTAAAGAGGCGACAACTGATATTTTTCTTCTGTTTCTCTGTTTGATGGCCAAGATGAGAGGACTGGTCACATCAACGCGATTCAACAATTTCTTCATTGAGCTTTAAACCATGATTGGTCACATATTGGTCAGGCCTGCTTATGAGAACTGGACATTTTGCATATCGGAGTACACATACACAAACGCTTCCAAAGTCGGATGTGCTTGTTTTGCCCAAACCTTGAGTTCCTATGACAATAAGATCCACTTTCTTGCTTTCGGCTATACTTAGTATTTCCTCTGCAGGTGAATTGCTATAACCAGGCACAGCATAAGCGGTGCCTTTTATCTAAAATATTTGAAATTCAAAGGATAAAATCAATTTGAAAATCAAAGGATAAAACAAGAATCGGTTTAAACATTACCACACTGGTATGCATATACAATTTTCATTATAAAAAAGTACTGTATTTGTTTCTTAGAAATTACGTTGGAACATAAATCTGCATGACTATTTGTTGATTCCTTTTCATTATAAAGATAGTTTCATCACATTATCTAACTTTGATTTAAAATTTTCAGATTTTGGCACAAGATTGGAGATTTCTTGCTGATTATCGTGTGACGTATTGGACTTCTGATGTCACTGACATCTAGGCAACGTGATGTAGGTGCTCTTGTAACTAGCAACGCAAATGATGATAACCAAGACAAATTTCATTTTGTATAGTTTTCTTTCATCTCTCAACAAATTAAAGATATGACGATCCTCATACTTGTTGTGTCTAAGAAGTTAAAGCATCATCCAACCAATTTCATGAAGGTAGGCATATGGTGGTTTAAGTTTCCTACTTTCGCTAGTAAGTGGGTATCCAATTCATCCACTGTATGGTGGTGGAAAATACCAACTTTTCAATAGATAATGAGCTCTAATCTACACTTCAATATACATTTCAAATAGGTAGCTTATGACATAATTGCGAACTAAACCAAGAAAGTGTTCAAGGTCCACGCCTAAATAAATACACGTACTTTGATTAATTGGAGTTATAGTATTTATCCCTTCCAAAAAACACACTCTTTCAGTCATTACATGGAATTCATAGGGATCTTCACTCAAAAAAGCAAGTAATACATAGAATTGTGACCAGAAGCGTGTAAGTCCCAAAATCTGAAATACCTTAATCTTAATAAATATTTACGGAGCTCACTCATAATCGAACTAATCTAATATTGTAATGATGCATGCCAGGTCAATCAAATTCTAAAAAGAAATATGACCTCTAGAATGCTTACATGTTCAGCCAGTCTGATGCAGCATGACATTAATACAATTATGAATCTAGTACATGTACATAAATGAAGCCATCCGTCAGAATTCTTGATGATATAATTTACATACCGAATCTGATTAAAATCTGATAGGATAAGCCAATTTTGATTTAGGATCATCTCAATAATATAAGAAGTGTCGCTCACAATCAAACGTATCCAAGATCTCAATGACACAAGTTTGAGGCAATTTCAACTCAAAACTATGCATATATTTCACCCATAACTGAACTCACGTTAGATGTTAATGATATATGCTACCATACCAAACTGGATCAAGGTCTATGAAAAAATAGAACCTCCAGGGTGTTCACATGCTACGCCAATAAGATACAAGATCACCTCATTACTATGCATTTATGTATGCTCATCAAACGTAACAGAGGCTTTGAACCAGTACAATGTTTTTTCAATGCTGATCAGTCTTTGCAAGCAAGCAAGACCAACAAATATCAAAACAACATAAGTCAATATTTTTCAGCAGAATATCAATAGGTCCAGTTTTATAAAAGGCAGGCTGATGCCAATCTATAGTCAACTGCACATTCCTGACATCATGTAGAGAATCTTTATGGCCAAGGGCAATAATTACACAAGAACTAACCCCTAGCATGACCACTGGATATGTCAAGATAATCCATCTCCTCTATTTATTTAAAGGCAATGGATGAACTCTTTGCTCGACATGACATTTTAAGATATATTTTTTTCAAAAATTCAACAACCCTGGATTTCCCAGTATGTATCTGCCCACTGAATGGTTTTAAAGTTTCCTCCTACATATAGAACATCCAGTAAGCAATTAGGAGCAAATGGTGGAATAACGGCTAAAAATCACAATATATATGTTGATGCTAAAAAATGGCTAGATGGAAATTAATGATCAAAATGCTTCAATGTCAGTTAGAAAATCTATTTAAAGAATGAAAACTAATGAGCCTGTGTCATTCTTTGCAGCTTTATAACACAAAATCTCCTACGTTGGAGCTTGTAAATTCAGTAACAGATTACATTTCTTAACAAGGAAACATATAAATGTATAACATATCAACAAATCAAACCTTTCAATATGGAAGAATTATTCACAGTAGGTAACTATAAATATCAGCAGTAATTTTAGACCAAACCCAAGCCACTACAAAGGAATGTCACGTACAACACTATAACATGTTTAAATGCCCACAATGAATTAAAACTTTATAATTTTATCCATAATCCCTCAGTGAGCACTTACAATGGGATCCATGTGATTGTATTTGTACCATTGGCTGATATGAACACGTTCTATAATACAGTTAAAATCTGCTTAGTAACAGAGTTAAAATCAAAAGATTATACCATAAATGTATAAGGCAAAATAAATAGGATTATGCCATAAAAAGTAACACAAACACTATTAAGTGGTCAGAGTATGTTGTTGTTCAATTATGCACGTGGCTTAGCAACAAAGCTTATGAGATCCAGTGCTAAGCAGACCAGCATGACATGAAAAACTTCTACAATGCCCTAACATAAGTGCATGGACCTACATCGTCTGAATCATTCCCCCCTACCTTCTCGGCGCAGACGGCAACACATTAATTACTGACAAAGAGAAGATAATTCAACAATGGACTGAATACTTTGACAGCGTCCTGGATTGCCCTTTATCAATCAATGATGAAGCCATCAGTCGACTCCAACAATTACACATCAGTGAAGCACTTGAAAACCCTCCAACCTTGCTGGAGACACCGAAATCGATACGTCAGCTCTCCAGTGGAAACGCACCTGGTTCGGACTCCATCCCAGCTGACGTCTACCAGGAATAGGGCACAGCCATGATAGAAAGGCTCCACCAACTGTTTTACTGATGTGGCAGCAAGAGACTATCCCGCAGAAATTCAACGACGCTTCCATAATCTACCTGTATAAGCGCAAAAGGAGCCGCCAGACATGCGACAACCACCGGGGTATATCCTTACTCTCAATTGCAGGAAAGATACTCGCCATGGTGAAGCATTTCAACGATGGCATGCAGGCACGAGTCCAGGACAATGGAGAGACATCTGAGAAATTCGCAGTAACCAATGGCGTCAAGCAGATGTGTGTTCTGGCACCAACACTGTTCAGTCTATTGTTATCAGCTTTACTGACTAATACTTTAGAGATGGAGAGGTTGGAGTTGGTACCAGGTACCGTACAAATGGAAAACTATTCAATCCCAGGAGGCTTCAAGCGAAAACCAAGGTCATGACAGACATCATCCGTGAACTCTTATTTGCGAATGACTGCGCCCTCAATGCTGACTCAGAAGCCGACCTACTATGCAGCGTTGATATGTTTTCAAGTTCCTGCACAAGCTCTGGTCTCCCCATTAGTAACAAGAAGATTGAAGTCCTGCCTGCATCAGCCGGTCCCTGGAAAACCCTATGTTGAGCATCCAGACCAAACTAAAGGTCAATAGGGCAGCTGTGCTCCCCACACTACTTTACGCATACGAAACGTGGACGGTGTACCAAAACCACATCAGAAAGCTGAACCACTTTCACATCACAAGTCTCAGGAAAATCCTCAACATCAAGTGGCAGGACAATGTTCCAGACACTGAGGTACTTGCCCAAGCAGGTCTCATCAGCATCCACACCATCCTGATGCAGTGCCAATTAAGCTGGGCGGGACATGTTGTCCTTATGCCAGACACACCGGCTACCTAAGAGATTATTCTACAGCAAGGACAGCGATCCCACGGAGGTCAGAAGAAACGTTTGTTTTTTATATTTGATCACCAATGAAGATTCACAAACTTATCTGCATCCTTCAAAGTCAAACCTCATGAACTGTGCAGACAATATGAGTGATACGTGCCCCTTATTTGCTATACTGGCCACTATTATAGGTTTTTAGTGTGGCCTATGTTCCCTCTGCCATGATACCTGCATGTGTCGCTTCTCATGGAGCAATAGCCTCTGATCGGAACAGACGCTAACATAATCTGGATCACTAGGAGACAAAGCATTACCCTTTCTCAACAATATATTGGTTATTATATTGAAGGGATGTGTCAGATTTCGACACTAAAGTTTAGTTAGGAACAACAGCATAGGATGCCACAGAACAAAACAAAACAATAGTTTGGATGATTTGTACCCTCACTCTACCCCTGCCCATCCTTAATTTCTAGACCTTGATAATAAGTATTTGTATAATGAATTCCAGTTGCCGCTCGTTATAGTAAAGACGAGACAGAGGTTAACCATACCTGCACTCACTACTTCTTTTTCGAGCTGGTATCCATGAAAACCATATGAACGGTAATCTCCAGCTATGATCTCACTGGAAACTTTCCTACAATAAACTATAAAACGTCTTGTCACAGACACAGAAATTGTTTTTATTTCGGTCAGTATCATAACGTGGTGATCCAACTGATGGAAACAGGTACCAGCTGGTACCAAAAAATACAAATATAGTAGCAAATAAGAAACCCATACCCGATTTGTACAAGCTAAGAATATCAGAATCTCTGACTGAAATCTATTCCGTGGTGGAATCAGACCCTGCAAGTTGAATAATCCAAACCACACACGTGAGCTGAAGGCAAATAAGGATGAGATGCATTAAAAAATGCTGTACAGTCTTTGTTGAAATGGATGATGTCTTTGACCAGTCTGAGATTCTGTTTCGCTTGTGGAACTGGGAAATGACAGGACTAATACCCTCGCGCTACTCATTTGCTGAGTAGAGAGAAGATCTGCTAAATTTACGCTTTCTCTGGAAAGAATGGAACCTGGATGAGCAAGATGAAAGTGGATGGAGCTGGATAAACGAAACCCCTAGGATTTCAATACCACTTGTACACCCACACCCACTCCATTCGTTAAAAAGGTCTATCCAAGGCAACTAAAAATAAAGATCGGCAGTAATGTTGGTGGATGGTATTTGGGTGGCATTTCATCAACAGTGCTTAGGATGCTTGGGGCAGAAGAAACCTTGTTTTCTATCCCATTTGTGACGCTGCCTCCGAAACTGTACGGTCTCTTGCTACCCGAGTTTAGACTGAGGCCGAAACTGCTGCTTTTGAGCGATGTTTCTAGCTTCCAAAATCTGCAAACTAATTAGCACTTAATAAACCACAAAACTTATCCCACTAAAAATGAATGAATCCACAGTAATTACCCCTCTCTGCTTCATTTCATTAGCAAAACCGGATGTCAGTTTTTCTGTTGCTTGTTGTTCTTGTTTAAGCTGCTCCAAATATGCCCCTGGATCTGATAGGATTCCAGCTGAAGATAATAATAATAATAATAATAATAATAATAATAATAATAATAATAAAGAAAGAAAGAATCATTCCTTTTTTACTATTACTTGATATTTATCATCAAGTGGTATAAAAATGTGTACTTTTAAGTAACGTCAACGTCACGAGCAAGCATATGCTACTTTTCGTGTTACAAGATGAAATCTATCAAATATTTGTACAGGAGAATAAAAGTATTTTTACTACCAGTTGTGTTCTTGAATAAAATTTTCGATAAATACATGTAATTTACAGTGACACTCACTCACACATGCTGTAACTTCTCAGTTTTCAACTTTAGTCAGGTTGCGGATGTTTATGCTGTGTTCAGAAAACAAAACGACTCCACATTGATCAAATAGACCCAAAGCAAATGTGCAGATATACACAGTCAATACCAATAGCAGATATATTTGCCAGTTATTATTAAGAACTCCATATATCAATATTCAGAAAATGAGAAATTGTCAGAAATTATGAAAGTTGCATGACCTTCAAAGTATAATGTCAATAGGATACAGTATCATGAACACTATTATAATTATATAGTTTAAAAAAATAATTATATAGTAATAAAAAATAATTATAATTATTTAGTTAAGAAAATAATTATGTAGTAAAAAAAATATAATTATATAGTTTTAAAAAATTATAATTATATAGTTTAAACAATAATTATGTAGCAAAAAAATAATTATTATTATATAGTTAAAAAAAATAATTATAATTATACAGTGAAAAAATTCGGCTTCATATTTATTAAGACACTCGGGAAACACTGCTTCTAATGAAATGAAAACAAATTTGAGCAACACAAGCTCGCACAAGTATTTGTTCTAACTACACTGGTTTGAGAAGCAACTAAAAAGAAAAGAATCCATCTAGTACACTGTTATACAAGTATTGACCTTTTCCACTTAATATACAGCAATTTCAATCATGTGTAAAAATAGTACATGTAGTAAGTATATGGCATTTTAGGGCATGTGAATCTTGAGTCAGAAATGTTGATTATTTTTTTTAACAACTTGCTAGGGCCACTATCGCGGCTCAAATTGTCAACACCTCTGAAACCATGCTGCATCTCTATAGACCACCCTTATATATGGCAGCCGAGGAGAATCGGTAGTTAGCACGCTGTCTTCAGGACTTAAAGGATGCTAGTTTAAATCGTACACTCGCACTGACATATGCAGTTTTTATCGCGTGTCCTTGGGCAAAGCACTTTACTGCAACTGTTTCAACGCCAAATAACCTATTTATATTGCTGCGCTTTAAAGAACCAAGCCAAACCAAACATTTCTAAACGCGTCACTCACAGTCGATCAAAAACAAAATGGGTGGAATTACATGGCACCATCCTCTTATATACATGTGGGAGGTCATGACCCCTTGATATGCACCATTTCTTCAGAAAATGTTTTAATAAATAATGGAGCTTGTTAATTACTTACCAAGTCCATGCGATCTGAATTCTGTTACATTCAGAACTAGACAATCATCGTCGGATTTGCAGACATTATCACAATACCCTGTAATGAAATGGAAAAGCAAGGTAACGTCTTGCATGACAACTTTTATATCAAATATTCTTTAGATTGTGTAGCTTCTGTAGTAACGTACATAATTTCCTATCATGGAGCATTCAAACGGTAGAATTGTGAATTTTGTTTATTTGTCTCAAAATGAGTATTGGGAATCAGTTGTAACTGATGACTTTTAATTTCTAATCTCATATCCCTCATTTCTAACATACTCGTCACTTCCTTTGAAGTTTTGTTGCCTTTTACTACCATATTATATCTTAAAGCAGATTAAAATCCTAATACTACAAGGGTTCGTGTATAGTGAAAACCAAACGCAAATTATGAATTGCGTGGCCTCATCTTGCAACAATAATAGTATTAGGATAGATTTTTTAGTAAAATTAATAAAATTTCCATTTTCTTTAAATTGTATTAAAGTAATGTTTTATTCATTTATATGAAAGAAAGTTTGTAAAATATATTAAGATTAATTTCATTTATTACCAAAGCACAACTATATATTAATAGAATGAAAATAGTTGCTGTGCAAGCATAAAATTGGCAACGTACATCACTATACGAATGTACATTGTTGTGTGGAATAAGAGTCTGATGATACTAAAAGCATTATTCGTGCTATTTCGCTGATTCAGTAAGAACTCCTAAGTTTGCTCAGTAAGAAATATATAATTATAGAAACCAAACAGATTTCAAGATTATGCATTGGCGAGTTTCCAATTTAGTGACTAAAAGTGCGTCTAACTTTCTGTCGAATGACGCAAAACAAAATGGTTCTCATCTGATGGTGAACAAACATCTCTGCTTGGTATACTAAAGGATGGCCATATTTGGTCTTGACTGCGACAAACGAATATAAATAAACCACACGATTGGGTCTAACCTTCTGTCGAAAGACGTAAAACAAAATGGTTCTTATCTAATGATGAACAAACATCTCTGCTAGCCGGTATACTAAAGGGTGGCCATATTTGGTGCTGACTTGAGCCAAATGAATATAAATAAGGCGTGTAGTTCGCCCAGGTAAAATCCTTATATCGACAGATAGCAAGATGTTCGTTTTTTATTACAGGTAAGAACTGTATATGTCTTAAACTTCTTTTAGAAATAAGTATTTTTAATGTTTGAGATTTTAATGGTAAAATTGATATGTTAGCAACATTGTTCACTTAATTCTTTTATTTATAATATATTGTAATGGAATGTTTAAATGTTTTAAAGAATTCATATTTAATTATATGTATGGTAATTTTTATTGTAAAAGTCGAATTCGCTACCAGCTTCATGTTTAGATTTAATGATGAAGTAATGTATTCTTTAAGCAAGAAAGAATAATGTCTAGCAACATGTTTTAAATCAATACGCTACTTTAAAATGAGTAAAATACATTGCTTTAAATTAATTGTTGCAGTAATTACAGTTATTACATTTTATACTATTGTCATTTTTGAATTTGATCGAGAATTAACTATTTGTATAATATTGTAAAATGCATTATACGAATGAATGAAGTTGGAAATCTTAAAAGTAAAGTGTAATTTCATATGTATTTCATGAATATTGATTATAAAGTTTATAGATGTGTTTATAGAATGTAGTAATATATGTGTGTTGATCATTTATCATAAGCAAGTTACTTCAGTAGTCATGATTAATTAGTTTCCCTTTTTATACGTTCAGTGGAGAATTCACATACGACACGTGTCGCCGGTATATGGACACATTTCAGTCATCAAACTAAACTATTGACAACACCCACTGGCCTTGTAAAAAGTTAGCACAAGATAACTTATTCTCGCCGTTTAAAATTTCTCTCTCAAACCCCCAACCCCAAACAATCCCATCCAGATTATTTATTTCGCCAGCATGTTCAACCATTGATAGCATATATCAACAAGAAATGGAGACATTCCAGGTCTGGTCATATTGTATGATTTAAATACTTTAGTGATACATTAGTAATCATTTTTGCGTGAAGTCTACACCCTCCTGCCTTTTTAATTAGTCTACCATTTAGCTATTCTCCATGTCAGAGCAAAGTATGAAGGGGGGGGGGGGGGGGGTCGCAATAGAGTAAAATCAAGCGCTATACGGAGACGCCTTACAAGAAAAATGGGTGCGTCGTTTGACAATTTCATACTCATTTGACCTTGATGGAGCCCTGAATAAAAAAAAAATGTTCTTTTCTTTTATCAGAATTCTTGCCTTGCGAAAAGTGTCATATAAGTACACTAGCGCGAAACACATCCTACTTCCCATTTACAAAGAAATATAAAGGTAATGTAGTTTTCATTTCGCTTAGAGTGATATCAGGATGTAACTAGTGATAATACAGGAAAATATAAGTCCTGCATATTAATCTTAACATAATTATATTTTGGTGTATTGACCGAGGTTAACCAAATGAAATGTATTGTATTGCAAACATATCATGCTTCTCGCATCGTGTACAGTCCTAATGCAACTCAACCATAATAGTGTAATTTTTATATTTTAATCAATGATGCGTAGAGCGTGAAATAAAGCATATATTTGTCTATTCTAACTCATACAGGGCACTTAATTAGCAGAAACCTGCTTGAATTGTAAATTTCCTGTCGGACGAGTAGCTTTCATCATTTATATAGTCTTTGGCTATAGTATTCGCACAATCTCCTGTTGTTTCCACCTCCGTCCCTAATTTAAAAACGAAAATATACATCAGTTGTCACATGTCATCATTTTATCACGGAACCAATTGTTTTTCCATAGACCTCGGTGCTAATGTTTTGTGAAATAAATTTACTTTCTATCCGAACCTCAGCATACATGTCACGCGCCGTCATAGATAACAATGTTAGATTGTCAATTCGTCAAGGGCAAAACATGGTACTCCATTGCGATTAAGAGAGATAACTCTGCTGGAACTAGACAGTGGTAAGAGTTAACAGAAACCTGCTTGCCTTGTCAATTTCCTGTCGGACGAGTAACTTTCATCATTTCTTTAGTCCTTTGGCTATATTATTCGCACATTTTAAGTCATATTTCACAAAACATTAGCATTGAGGTCTGTGGAAAATCAATAGGTACCGGTACTACCTACCGTGAGACCTCATGGGAAAAACTATTGTACCTTCACCACGACTAAGGTATAGTCTGTTTTATGAAACACTTGATTATAGTAAGCGTAACATATTTCCACGAGTTGAAAAGTCTACTTCTACGTTCAGACATACGATACATACATGCATAAAAACATACTTAAGTTTGACAAATAAATAATATGGTCATACAAAGATATTCGGCACCATTGGTCTAGTTTCCAAACAACACTTTTTACATGAGTTACTTCCCTTTATCGACCAGACTTTAGGTCGGGTTGTTTAATCATTACGTAGGATGTATAGTCTAAGAACCCAATGGAATTAAGAAACTAATATCACCAGAAAGTATGCCAATATTGTTCTCAAAATAATTTTAAGAGATCGTTCGTTTGGAATGGATTTTAATACGTGAACTTAACATTGGAGCCTAGAATAAGGGATCAAATGTAAAATGAAAACAAAATAAACAAATACGCTGTCACCAAACCACGTGGTCATTTTTATGAAAATGAACTCATTTATTACGAGTTTACGCAATTTTCTGCACTCTGTTAAATAGTCTGTAATGATAATATAGTGCGTATGGAATGCACATGTATTTAGCAGCTACTTTTAAATATGGAAAATTGATGATTTGACAATGTTGTCCGTGTTCGGCTAATTGAGAAATTTTATTACGTTCACGACTTTTACACAATTACAACAAATTATGTCATCGTTTAGTAGCCAGTAAATTGCAGGTATATATACAGTCAATAGAAAATGGTTCATTTGAAGTACGTCCGAATAGCCTTGCGGGGCTTGGATGCAATTCCTTTTAAAAGATAATTGCAAAGATAATTGACGGTTCATTAGTGTCAATTGCGTCATACGTCTTATCTTAAGTCTAGTCTTAGCTATTCTGCAGAGTGGCCATGACGCAAGAAAAGGGGGATAGCCATGGGAGAAAATTAGGCGTTTTACTGGGAAAATTTGTGCGTCGTTTGAAAATTTCACGCGTATTTGAAGCCGATGCTCAGTTCCCAAAAGCCTTGAATTAACAATTTTCATTTCTTAAACCAGACTTTTACCTTGCTGTAAGTGTACTGCAGCTGAAATAAATCCTACAACTAAACCATTTCTCATAGTTGCACGCAAAATAAATGTCATACTTATAAAGAAATATAACATATAATTTGTATTTGTAGCAAATTTAACCTAGTTTTTTTTATAATGGTGATAATGACATTAGGAATGAGCAACTGATGATAACGGAAAATAAGTTCAGCAGATAATTATTGACAGAACTATATTTGTTGAAATTATTGAGGTGAAGCGAATGAAATGTATTTAAAATGTAATGCTTCTTGCATCTGTTTAGCCTTACTGTAATTCGATCATGATAACGTACTGGCTCAGTTTTATATACATACAGTCATAAATTATGTGTAAAACGTAAACTGCATCATCTAATTGCATATTTTGTCTCTTGCAGGGCTCACAAATTAACGGAAACCGGTTAGCTTTGCATATTTACAGTCGGACGAGTAGATTTCATCAATTCTAATATTAGCACAGTCAGTCTCCCGTTTCTTTGCAACCTTGTATACTGATTTTGAAAATGAAAAGTATCACCAATCAGCATTTTATTTTAAGAACCAATGAACATTATTAGGACTAGCAGATTTCTCAATCTTATAGACATTTTGGATACAAAGAAATGTGGGGAAAATTCTAGGCATGTCTAATAATTACCTTTTTGCAGAACAAATTGTACTTGCAGATTACATTCCTGATTTTACAGCTTACGTTCTAAACTTGATATCTAGCAATAACACAATACCCCACCCCAACCATTAATCATGTTCGCATTGCCACTAGCCAAGCTTAATTTCATTAATAAAAAAGGACACAAAGGTAGCATTTTGCCCCACAGCACTATCAAGACTGGCAACAACTTCACAATAACTTTTAGTTCTTGCACTTTGACAAACTTGCACACGTAAGCAAACTTACAGTTAAAAGCTTGCATAGAGTCTTCACTGCCATCGACTGCGACTAAAACTTTTCTTACGCTCTCTGCCATCTTCGAGAATGTCTTTAGCAGCTATACTGAACTGTTGAAGTTTGCTTGGTGTTCTACCCTATATCATGCGATTCAAAGAACGTATCCGAATATCTATAGTCTGTTTAACGAAACAATTATTTTCAGTAAGCATAACATCTATCCGCGAGAAATAGAAACTGGTTTATTCGAAATACATATGAAAAGCATTGTGGGGGTGGGAACAATTCTTTTTTTATACCAGAAATTGAAAAGATAATAATCAACTTTTTATTAGTGACAATTGGGCCGCGCCTTTTTCTAAGTCTAGCATTGAGCTCTTCTGTAAATTAGCCTCCGATGAACAAAATATGAATAGGGGGATCGCCCTGGGTGGTGGGAAATGAGGCGCGTCACGGGGACATATTACAGGGAGAATGGGCATGTCCTTTAAGAATTTCACGGTTATGTTGGGGTATTTTTATAACCCTGAGCCAGACTTTTTGGTTTGCGTTAAGTGTCTCCTTGCACATTAGCAAAATACACCGTACAACTCAACTTGTTTTCATAGTCGCAAGCATAACTAATACGCATCATATTTAGGACGTAATATGCTTTTTTAAAGATTTGCAGTAAATTTAACCTAGCTTTTATTAAGCTTAGACTGGTATTAGGAAGAAACAACTGATAATACAGGAAAATAAGTTCAGGTCAATATTTATAGAACTATATTTGGTAAATTGACTTAGGTCATTCAAATCAAATGTATGAAAAATCTTAGGCTTCTTGCATATTGTTCAGCCGTAATGCAACTATATCATTATAATCTAATCGTTCAGGTTTTTATGGCTGAGGCTTGCCTGATTGTTTTATACTTGAGGTATTACAAATTTGATTTCAGTTATACTCCAGAAAAATGATTTGTAAAGTCTCCTTTTAACAAAAATCGTACAATTTTTACCTAAAGATGGCATAGAGCAGATTTGAAGTGGGGCAACAATTGCTTAATGAGGTACGATCCTTAGATCCATACTTATGTCTATTTATTCAAAGTGTTCGTTTGCATTTTCTTTGAAATAAAATATTTGATAATTTGTTTATCGAAAAAAGGAAACAAAAATTGTTATATGCTGTTTATGTTAAAGCTATCAAAGAAGATTATTGTCTTTTGTTTCCATTTCATGTGAATTTTGTGGTTTTCCGATTTCTCTGCGACAACATACCACACCAACTTTCATATCTTTCCATGCACTTGGGCACGTTAAAATGTTAATAGTAGATATAAAATTCTTTATTCTCTGTTCTTAAAATGAACGAGTTTTAAGAGTACGTTATCATGAATTGGATTTTAATACACTGAATTACATATAGGGCTCTATAATATAGGGTCATATGTGAAAAGAAAAACACAATAAGCGAATATGATGTCACCTATCCATGTTGTCATGGAAATAAAGGTGTAAACACAAGGTAGGCATTGCACTGTTCATGATTAATTTTTGAAACAAATATACTTCCCCATGCCGTGTTCGTTGCCAAGCAACGGATGTTCGAGAGTTTATCAGTTTGATATGTTTCAATCCCCTGCAAGTTGTCTAGCTGATTCCTTTCACAAAAGGAGCAATACCTCCTTATCCCCTGCTAGTCGTACTGGGAAGACGATGTTGCCTGGTAGTTAGTATACGGGATTCACATTCCGATTGTTATGGATTGGAATCCTTGCTAGAAAAGCCTGGTCATTTGTTGTGGTACATCTCTGGCCAGGTCACAATTAATCAATCAACCAATAATTTGATCTCACATATTCGATTAATCGGTGAGTGTTCAATAAATCAGCAATACCTGCTATGTTTAGTCATATTGACAAACTGACTCAACATGTTGAAACGAAACCATTGGTGGGGCTGGTCAGATATCAAATGCAAGACTGACATGTGAATGAAGATAGAGGGCGCTCTGTGGTTTGCCACATTCTTGTAACTATTATTATTATTACTCCACCCAATGAGAATAAAAACATTGAGTAGCGCCACACCATTGTGTGTGTGTGTGTGTGTGTGTGTGTGTGATTTGGATTTTTAATGGAGCTTTAACAATCTTTAAGTCATATCCTTACGATGTCTGCAGTGTGGCAGTTTATAGTGAAATCTAACACTGGGGCATCATGCCGCAGAAATGTAGCATGATGTATCACCCAGTCACATTATCCCAACACCAGGCTGAGTGCCTAGCGAGACAGTCGTTAGTACCATTTTTTATAACATTCTGGTATGACTTGGCCCAGGTTCAAACCCGCGACCTTCCGTATCTGTACTTTATGCGAAAATCAAAGCGTTCAAGCACTCACCATTTAGACAAGTCCTTTGGTACATCCTATTAGAAAGGACAAGTTGTATTCTGATTGTACATCCTATTAGAAACGACAAGCTGTATTCTGATTTGTACATCATGTTAGAAAGGACAAGTTGTATTCTGATTGTACATCCTATCAGAACAAGTTGTATTCTAATTGCACATCCTATCAGAAAGGACAAGTTGTATTCTGATTGAACATCATGTTAGAAAGGACAATTTGCATTCTGATTGTACATCCTACTTGAAAGGACAAGTTGTATTCTGATTGTAGTCATGTATGTTGGGGTCTTCTTTACTTCGTTTGTTTCTAGTTTTCTCCGAAAGGTAATAGAAGCATGCCAACACAAATTTCAACAGTTCACTGAGGAAATTTTACTTAAACAGAGAGAAAGAAAAGAAAAATGACAAGTAAATATGTTATATTGCTTTAATAAGTAATGTTTGGCATGCAAATTCTAACTACATAATGAGTAAAGAAAATCACACAACTCCCAAATGTTATTGTTCCCATCTAGGTACAAAAAGACCTTTGGTCCTAATGAACAGATTTAATGACATATCCCTGCATACAACAAAAACATCTTCAAAAGTTATATTTCATGCAACAAATTCATTCAATAGAGTAAACAGAGTTATAAAGTATAATTCCATGCTTACAATATGAGTCAATTTTCACCCACATTAGTAGAAAATATAATACTGGAGATCAACAATTCTTCTGCTATTTAAAAGTCAATGTGAAAATCTAGTTACATAATATAATTTATTGCAGCCGACACTGGACTTGTATAATAAAACCTTCCTTATTTACTGTTTTTATCCACCATTTCATACAATATTTATGTTGCTGCCAACGTTTTATTGTTCTGTTTTTCAACCCGAGCACAAGTTTTTAGACTATAGTTATTCCCATTTAATATGATTCACAATTTGAAACTTTTTTTGGCAGATGATGTAAATAACAGTCACAGTCTATGCAATCTAAAAGAAGAGAAAACATAAGTTGTTTCTTGGTTTTAAATTGTAACCCATAAAGGTTAAAAGTCACAATGACATTTTAAAATTCATTACATGGACAACATATAGTGTGAGGTCATTGACATAGCCTGTCTTTTTTAAAGAATGAGTTGTGGTGCTAAATTAACTCCAGACATTGGTTGTACAATATATATATATATATATATATATATATATATATATATATATATATATATATATATATATATATATATATTACTAAAAGTGCCAATGCTGTGCACAAGTTTCTTACCATATTTTTTGTTCTAGTATTGGAATGTTGATGCTAAATGTACAGTACCAAACATAATTAAACATGAACATTTTTATACAACTACAGGTGCTACGAAAATACCTTTAACTATAAAGCAACAGTAAGTACTGTACTAATTTTAAAAATATACAACTGCAGGTGTAATGAAAATATATTTTAACTAAATACACAATAATCAGTGTGATGAATGGAAGAAAACTTTTACCTGGTTACATGATCCAAAAAAATAGGCTTCAACTGGGTTATTACTTTATCTTGATTATAAATAGAATTAAAACTTGTCAAAATATGATAAATCTGAGCTATACACTGGAAGTCCAAGAAGTAAAAGCTCATTACTGTCCTTAAGACAGTATTATTACAGAGGTTTAAATGTTGTAACATACTTTTCCACTACCACTCACTGATTGATACCTGAATATACAACTGAAAAAGGATCTTTAATAGCATACATTGTTTTAATGATTTTCTTCAATGAAATCTTTTTTAAACACCAGGGTTTCAAAACACGGGAAGAACCAAAAAAATTTGCTTAATGACAAAACCATACAGAAATAATTCCTTTTAAAAAAACTCCTCAAATGAAGTGATATGTTTTAACAAAAGCTTCGTTGTGAAAAAGCTGTGTACTGCACTGAGTAAAGTATTATATACAAAAAATGCCTCAATGACTGATTGAATATCTGAATATATATGCATGACACTTATAATAATAAATTGTACAATGTAACTTAAAACAACAACAAATAAAAATATACATTAAAAAACTTCTTAAAGGGTAAAGTCATTGTCATTTTTGCATTGCATTGGTCATGATGGCTGGAGACTGGTTCTGGTTATTAGATATTAAAAATACAAACAATGAGGCTCAATTTCAAAACCATATTTCATTACAAAAGTAATCTCAAGGAACAATAACCAGATGTAAACAAAACAAGTAAATTATAAGGCATTAAGATTAATAAAGATATTACTGTACTAAATTTACTGTTGTGATAGTATCCCAGGAAAGAATTACCATTGTCACAATGACATCACAGATGCAACAAACCTTACACATGCATAGCATTCTGGGATTGAATAGAGGTAACTAACGAACCTGAATCATATCACACAGACACTCACACACATGCCCAAAATCTAATTTTTAACTCTAATACCTTTACAAAGGTGCTGAAATTTATGTAAATCTAATGCAACAATGGACTTTGTTTTGCCTGTGATAAGAGTCATTATGGCGTATAGTCACAAAAAATATATGTCAACTTCTCCAATATTTACTCCAATGTATTAGAAGACTTTCACAATAACATTGCATGCTGGCAATATGGGCAAGGGCCATTCCAATAATACAGACAGATGCTTTCAATCTGAAGTAGTCACCCACAGATACAATTATTTTAACATGGAGTAAACTGACATATTTTATAAAGAGACTTGAATAGCTTCAATAGATTATGTAAATTGTTTCAGTACATAATAGTAAATAGTTTCAGTAGATACTCGTAAACAATTTTAGTAGATAACCAGTAAAGAGTTTCAAAAAATTACCTGTAAACATTTTCAGCAGATGCCTGTGAACAGTTCCATCAGATACTGGTAAACATTTTCAACCAACACAGGCAACAAGCTTTGGCAGGTGCAGGTACACATTTTCGGTATACAACAAGTAAAGTTTCAGTTTCAGTAGATACAGGTACACATTTTCAATAGATACAGGTAAACTGTCTCAATAGCTACAGGTACACAATTCAGTAGATACAGGTAAACAGTTTCAGTCAATAGTTACACATTTTGAATAAGCACAGGTACACAGTTTCAGTAGATATACATACTCATTTTCAATAAGTACAGGTACACAGTTTCAGTAATTATAGGTACTCATTTTCAATAGGTACAGGTACACAGTTTCAGCTGATAAGGTGCTCATTTTCAAAAGGTACAGTTTCAGTAAATACAGGTACTCATTTTCACTAGGTACAGGTACAGTTTTGGCAGATACAGGTACTCATGTTCAATAGGTACAGGTACAAAGTTTCAGCAGATAAGGTGCTCATTTTCAATAGGTACAGATACAGTTTCAGCAAATACAGGTACTCATTTTCAATAGGTACAGGTACACAGTTTCAGCTGATAAGATGCTCATTTTCAATAGGTACAGGTACAGTTTCAGTAAATACAGGTACTTGTTTTCAATAGGTAGAGGTACATAATTTCAGCAGATAAGGTGCTCATTTTCAATAGGTACAGGTACAGCTTCAGTAAATACAGGTACTCATTTTCACTAGGTACAGTTACACAGTTTCGGCAATACAGGTACTCATTTTCAACAGGTACAGGTACACTGTTTCAGTACATACCATTAAACATGAAGAAAGTGATAAACTAAAGATGAATGTCAGTCAATAAAATGGCAAAATTCAACATCAGATAAAACAGATTTTAGCCAAGTGAACTAAAAATATCAACTGCAATGAAAGTAACTCAAGATCATTCTTAGCATTCACATCAATATCAACTTTAATCTGGATCATTTATGCAGTTAGACAACTGTTGTAAATACATGTACCAGCTTATACCCTGCCCGTGTCTCTCTGGGTGATGTCATTATAGTTGGTCTATTTTAACATGTAAATGATAATGTAATCATTATGACTTTACTATAATTTTTATCAAGTGTCGTAACTTTACAAGAATGCAAAAAACCTTAACAAAATAAAGCTGCACAAGCACTTGCATCAATTGCAACATTTCACACCCCAAAAAAAAGCTTTTAAAAAGATGCCAAGTTAAAAAATTATCTTATTTCTAATACAATTTATAACAATTAATTTATTTCAAGCACTATTTACAACAAATAACTAATTTCTAACACTATAACAATCATAAAACCTGTAGTCAACAAATAAATATGTAATAGTTTTGGAATAAAATTAGACAAACTAAACTTGCATATATTGTTGTTGATTAATTGAGTACAAAGCTTAAAAAAAATCTGCAAAAAATGGACTTTGATCCAAAACAAACAACTGTAATAAACATGCTATGATAAAATAGCTAATCCTTGTAATAAGTTTCTTAGTTTATAATTAAACTTTTTACACATTTGAATTCAAAATTATGATTTATTTATTATGTACAAAATTCATAAAGTTAATCATTTTTAAATTCATCCAACATATTTCAGAATTTTCCAAAACTTATTAGCTATTTGCATGGCAGCCCTTTGTAGGGTTAATTTCTAACCAGATCTCTCCAATCAACTCTATTTACATGTATGTTATGCATTTGTCTCAACTTTTTCCTTCTGATACATTAAAACAAAAAACTCTTAACATGTCATTATTAAATTATATTTTTCTCAGAAGTTCATTTGTATGTTCAGTAGATAAATAAAGATGGCAGATGGGGAAAAATATTGCACTTCAAAATGTTTGCTTTTCATATTATGCTTCTAAGTTGTATAGAGATACACTCAACACACCCTTCATACCAAATCACTTACAATGTCAACACCAGATGGTAAACTTATGCTGGAGGGAGAGAAAAATCTTAGTATCACTGTGCAACAATGATGGAGATATAATAAGTTTTGTTTACAATGAAAGTTGTAGCTTGTGGGGTGAGTTGTATTTTGTAAACTTACTTTCAACACACTGGCTATTTCCTATGCAAGAAACCGGGAACCTAGTGCCCTTTACATTAACAAAGTCTGACAGCTAAATCACGTTGGACTATTCTGGGAAATGAGCTACCCATGTTTTTTTTTTTAAAGTTAATTTTTTTTAAAAAAATCAACACACATTTACAATTAACTAATGTGTGTGACATTAGTAGTCTAACAAAAATTGAATCAACTGCCTACTATCTATGTTAAAGTTCTAACAATACATACAATATATTCATGTATCTACTAACAGTATAGAACACAAGAAAATAACCTCCAATACAGCAAGCTCCAATACAGCAGTAATACTTGCACTAGTAATGAAAATCTAGTGGATTATTTACTCAAAAAAAAATGTTTCGTATGACATGTAGTGTGGAAACTTCTGATTGCATGTTTACGGCCAATAATACTCTAATTCACAAGGTTTTTGGTTTTTTTTATATTAAAGGGATATAAATTTTCATGGCTTGCTACAAGCCATGAATTCAAAGACTTAACAGACTTTAATTCTTCTGTGGAAACTAACCCATAATGTTACTACTGATGAAAATGCCATCTTTGCATAAACCCCATGATAACAGATGAATTAATAGAAGCACTGTTCATCAAAACACAAGATATAATGTAAATCCTGAGAAAACAGGTTTGCATTAATAATATTTAAAAAAAATCACAAAATATACCAATATGCAAAACATGCTTTAAAAGTAAGGGATATTATCACTGTACATAAAAATATGTAAAGGCCAAGACTCCACTATGAAAATGAGAACAGTCCACCCATGTTAACATTGAATTTACCTGCTGCTAATTAAAATTGCTCTTTATCAGGATCTGATTGGCTGGCTGGTCTTGATAAGTACCACCAACGACAGGTGAATCTAAACACCCAATCTATCACATTTCAAAATCATCTGGCTAATTAATTATCAGTAGGCAACTCATGTAAATAAGCTATTACATAGCAACCATTCCAGTGAACCAATGACCAATGGGGCTCATCAGGTAAATGTCTACCTAACTGTATTTTTACTGATTTAATAAAAGTACATCTAATCTAGTGGATCACTTAAATTATATTGGCTACCATTCAAAACATACATAATTTCAAATCTTAACAACTGAAAACTAGTTACTTCAAATTAAATGTAATATTCACAAATTAAATGTGATATGTCAATTAAAACCTTTGAAAATGAGAAAAACATGGATTTAAAATAAATAGCTATGGTAATTGGTTGGCAATGTATTCTTCTCAAATCTGAATGGTCAATTCATCTATAATTCTATATACCATGTGATCAACCAATAAGTGTTTATTTTTTCACACCTTGTTTGATGCAAATAGATCCCTAATTTCCACATATTTGTCCAATCACACAGCTCATGTGAAAGAAACACTACCCATTGCTTCAAGTCGAAAATGATTAGAGTGAAATCTTGGCCTTTACAACAACAAAAACTTGTTAATCATAGCAGATCTAACCCACAAAAAAGCACATTGTGAAAATTATTATCTGAAACATCATTAAGTAGTTTGGCATTTTTATTAAAAAGTGCAAAATATTACAGACTAGATAACTATTGTCAAAAGAACTTTCTTCATCCCTGGAAATGTGTCACAGAACACAAACAATAATCATAGCCACTGTTTCCCTTGTATGTCACATCGTTTTTTTTTATACTTTTCTATATGATTAAATCTGAGTTGACATGTACATTGTTTATGGTATACCATAAACTATAATTAGATTTTAATTTAAAAACACTATGTGGTAGTCTCTAGTACCATTTTAAAGTCATGAGATGGTACAATCTTTTTTTCCTTTGATTTTTCTGCTTTTTTACAAATTTGTTCTGTAACATGTTGCCAAAGGAAGGAAAGCCAAATTAATGTGGAACTTTCTTAGTAAGATATATATTTATATATAATATGTTAATTCAAATGCATACTGAAAATATCATAAATTCTAAATGAGGTGATAAATGACATGTTCACCATTTTATGTTTGTCAGGTCCAAAATTAAGTCAATTTACACTTCCATGCATTTCAGCTATTTTCAAGTACAGCTCTAAATCTTGATTGGCCACTTTACTGTTCAGGCCTGACTATGACGACTGGACACTGTGCATGGTGCAGAACATAATCACTGACACTTCCAAGGATAGTCCGGCGTATTTTGCCCAAACCTCGTGTTCCCATGACTATGAGACTTACTTTGTTGCTTTCTGCCATCTTTACAATTTCCTCTCCAGGTGAGCTGCCACCTCCAGGAACCGTATCAGCTGAACCTTTAATCTAAAAGAAAACATAAAATACAAAAAATATGAAAAGCATAGATTTATTTGCCACATTATTGGAGAACAGATTTGTCTTGCATAAGTTTCTCATCTTTCAACAAAGCTGTTGTTGTTGTTGTAGTAGTAGTAGGGTTAAACGCCATTTTTCAGCACAAGATAGGCTATTGAAGAAGTTCAAATACTTAGCCAATCAGATGCAAGATCACTTCATAAATATGCATGGATGTCTAAGCTATGCTATGCAAGCAAGACAAAAAATACAAATTCTCTATTTAATGGGGCACACTTTCAATAAGTTCCAGTGGGAAAATGGGAAGTAGGTGCCAAATGAACTTTCCTGGCATACATTAGAGAATCTGTATAGCCAGGGGCAAACATTTTACCTGAACTGACCCCTAGCATGATCCCTGGATGAACCCAGGAGACCAATCTCATTGATATACTGAAAAGCAAGTATTTAAATAAAATAAATGAAATACCTATCAACAACCTTAAGCATAATAATGGATGACACAGCACTGAAAGAACATTAAATAAGCCATTTTGAGTAAATGGAATAATGGCTGAAAAAAATTCCTAACATCTATGCTGGTGTAAAAATTTCAAAATTTGTCATTGTTTATTAAAGTTAATTGATGACATTCCATTTCAGTTTTTAAAAAATATATCTGCTGAATGACAATGATGGGGTTTGTGTCATTTCTGCAAATATTTACGTTCAAGGGACCAACTGTGCTTTAAACATACTTTTGAGAATGTAAATGATGTACGGTAACAGATTTAATGTTTCTACCATACAAAGAACGCACAGACAAGCATAATTTATAAACAAATTCAACTTTCACTTATGGATGTGTTATTCGCCATAGATAACAATGCATATTTGTATTTTGAGAGCAAAACCTGTTGATTACTCATGTAAATTCTAGTGCAACACAAGAATGTTCTTCTTGCCTGGTATGAAGAAAATCCAAAACTGCTCATAAAAGTACCCATGCTTATTATGTGATATGTGACCTAAGCAGGGCATCTGCTAAGCTTCACATTTGTTGCAAAATGGCTCTTATGGCTGAAACGTAGTTCCAATTTTTTTTAATTTGCCAAATTTCATTGCACAAAGAAAAGTATTTCCAAGGTAGGCCTTACTAAACAGTAATTCATACCCTTGACTTATCTAAACATTGTGTTGATATCTTAGTTACTGGGTGGCAGATTAAAAAGATTATCCCTTTTAAGGCAAATTAAAAAAGATTATGCCATATTTTCTAAGATAAAAATTAATATGTGGAGAGAGTATATTGTTGTTTAATCAATATAATCTTTCAGGAAGTCCTAACTGTAGATGCTCTATTTTTCCCTCGGTTATTAAAAAGCCAATCAATTTATGTTTCTCTAAAACACTTACCCAATCACAGTTACATTAAGAAATAAACTCAGCTACCTCTTCTATCCAGCCCTCTTGGAAAGACACAAATATTTATTTTCCTGTCCATATAGAATAAGAAATGAAACTCCTACCCATTACCTCCCCTTACTGCCTCTTCCCTGGAAACCTATGAATGGATGGATTTTCACCAGTTTTAGCTGAATGATAGTGTGATGAGAATGCTCTCATTTGTGAGGGAGAAAGTTAAATTATGTCACTGGGTGAATATTTTAGGGAAACACAATTTACTCCAAAATGTACTTTCTAATTTAATACATTCCTCAATTACAAACAGCTTTTATAATGTCTTGGTCTGAAATGTTTTTTTTTTAAAAAGACTCACGTATTGTCTTTTTATGAAATGAAATTTTTTAGTTGGGCCTAGTCATGTGAGACCTCAAGGTATGCCTGTTAGATTACACACTTCAGCTACAATGAATGGGCTTGAGAGGTTATATGAAGTCAATTTCTGCCTCGGAAATGTGAGTTTCTATAATAAGAAGCCATCTGTTTTTGTGCATTTCACTTAACAGCACCAATAATGGTCCCGTCATTAAGAACATAAGTTTGGTATTTGACCCTAATCTGATAACGAATTAATGAAAAAAACGTAGTATCACTTTATTCACTCTACCACAGTAACAAACTACAAAGCGGTATACCACACAACAGAACACAGCAAAAGCTATTCAAAGAAATTAGTTTGCATGTTTGTTTTTTTTAAGGTTTTTTTTTGTTGCTTACTAGCCAAATGCTCCAACAGTCATGAATGGGAAACTGCATATTTCACATTTGCATCGAAATAATTATAAGAATTAGATTAATTTATTTAAATTATGTTATCATCTGTACCATACAACTACTTCTCTTATGATGATAAGAACTGTTTTACATTTTTCTCTCTTGCAAGAATGAACAAAGATTTGAATACACATGGAGATATCCATGCAGAATGCCAAACATTTGCTGGGAAGTAAAATCTCTAAGCATGGGCATCTAAGATTTGAAAATTTCCTGCCTTATTATTAATACATTGAGGTTCGAATAATTAGGAACAATTACCAAACTTGCAATATTAATGATGAGACCATAATTGGCGCTGTTAAATACAACATGCCAAATCAGATTGGCTTCGTTTGATGGGAACACACCTTTTCTAACTGAAACTAACATTATCTTCAGAAGATAATATTTTATAACACGTCTTTATTAGGGAGAGGCCATTTAAGTTGTGGGGGGTAAGGGCATATGTTTTGAAACATATTTCTTGCTCTGACTTTCTTATATTAAGAATACTGTTTCATTCCTTTTCTTACTTTAAATAATTTGTGTCAGTTACACTGTAATATCTAATATTTCAAAACAAGGCACAATTACCTCCTTATATGACAGGCAAAATGTGGCATTTTATAGTAGGTGTTCAGCCATCAGAAAGAAAGCTTAAGTTTAATGAAAATGACATAAAAGAGAGGAATAATTCTTATGATAGGAAAGCATAATCAAACATTACACAAGACATGGACAAAAAACAGGGAATGGATGAAATATGATAAGGCAAAAGATTCAATATGAGGTGTAATGGTGTATGGAATTTGCAAAAACAAACACAGAAAACATCTGGTTTTTGTTGCAGGTTGTACAAACTTTAAAACTGAATCAGTAAACATACATGAAAACTGTTGGCAACACAAAAAGAGGTCCGAGAGAAAAGCAGCTATGCAGATACCACAAGATGAATTGCGCGTAGGTACGATTTTCGAAAGTTTAAATCAGAATGTGTTTAACCGACTTTTTAATTGGTTTAGAAATGCTGATGCTATCATAAAAAAGAAAAAAAGACCCATCACTAATTTTGTATGGATGTGTCAGCTGGATGAGATGAAAGGAGTTGATGATGGACAGACTTACAGGAATGATAAACAGGTTGATATTTTTACCCACTACATGGCTTAAAGTGAAAGACAGAAATTTGTCAAATGTGTGAATGAAGCAAAGTTTCTTGAAGTAGTGTGAAACTGTTGTACCGACAGTTCAATTCAGGAGGAGGAAATTGTATATACAAGAATCTACAAAGGACGAGAGATTAAATCATCGTTCCAAGCAAATGATAGTGTTGAGAAGGCAGATGCTGAAAGGATCTTGAAGGTGATTACTGCCGCATTGGATTATGCTGGAATCGCTAATTGGCAGAACAGGATTGCTGCATTTGGTAGTGACGGAGCAAGTGTAATGATGGGCACAAATGCTGGAGTTGTATCTAAGCTGCAAAACATCCAACCTGCTTTACAGTGTATTCACTGCTTTACACACCGGCTTGAGTTGGCATATAAAGCTGTATAGTGACAAAAACCTCCAGTTTCACAAAGATAAACACTCTTATGATGGGACTGTATAATTATTATTAACATAACAGTCTCGGCAACAGAAGTAATTTAAAGAGGTCATCTGCTGCTCTAGATATGTCACCAGTGATGCCAAGCAAGGCTGGAGACACACGATGGTTACTGCACAATGAGAGAGCTCTTAACAGCTTCTGAATGGCATGTACAGCCATCAAGAACCACCTAGCACAGTATTAATCTTTACTTTAAATTTTAAATACCCATTGAAAATATAAAATGCATCTTTAGATGCACAGATCTGTCACTCACAAATAATGCAACTGAATTGAAATGTAACAACTTATCACATCAAAAGATGTCCCATTCATCATAAGTTTAATTGTACAAAGTTTAATTGTAAAAATTGCTTTCATTTTTTAACTTCTATTAAAAGGGTACATTCCTTGCTACTGCTTATTTATTTTTATTTATAGTATGTTAATTCGTCCATATTATTTTGAACTAAGAAGTAATGTAGATTTTCATCAAAAGTTATTTATGTTATCAGCTGCCTTTATCAGATGCACTTGGAAAGGCCAAAGGTTTATTGAAAATAATGAGTTAACCTGCTACGATGAAATTTATGCTGTTCATGACTGATGTTATATCACTTCTGTCCAAAGTATCATTAATGCTTCAGTTGCTGACATCGAGCAGAAGTTGGATGCCACCATTTCCATTTTGAAGAAGTACAAATTCAAGTATACTTAGCTAATTTGTCTTCCTAATCTGCAGACTGTTATAATCATTATTTACTTGAATCATACTGATTAGATTATATGCAAAATTCATTTTATGGCTTGTCTCAGATTATTATATTAATCTTTACATATTGTAGTTGTATTTTTCTAATCAATAAATATAAACAATATTAGGTAAATACAATCTTTTATGGTTTTAATTTCAACTGTTCTAAGAATATACATTGTCATAGCACCATTTCACATTTGTATTACAATCCTCAAATATGCTGTTCTAATCCCTGCATATTTTAAAGGGATGACCCTCAGCTTGACTTTCATGAAGATGTACTGATGCAAAGGATCAGAGAGGAAGTTTCAACATCCTTAATCTCATATCTTGAGAAACTGATATAGTGATGCTGATGATGGTGTTATAGATGCATGCAAGACAGCAGACCTCAAGATATGGCTAGCTAGCTTCACAAGACAGTTCAGGTAATCTCCAGTTACTGTTTTCATCAGACAATTTATGTTTTGCCCATATTCATATTTTTATATATCAATTTATGTAATTATTTAGTTGGAGTTCCATAACAAAAATGTGTAGGTGTTGTCCAAATGTTATAGACATCATATTTCTTCAGCACGAAATTAATTTTCTTAAAATGCAACTTTTCGTTTTAATACAGGCTTTGGTGATTGATGATGGGTGTGGCAATTTGGTGGAGCATTTCTGGTCAAGGCAGCTAAAACAGAACCAATCTGGTTACAAAAGATAGATAATTCAATAACAATTAAGTTGACAATTTGACTGCAGTTTTTGCGAGGCTCAGGTAAGAACAAGCCCTGCTTATGGATCTCCTTTGTTAATCTGCCTTCAGAATTGTGGGGCTTGTTGGTACCCATTAACATGTGTAACAACTACAAAGCTGCTGCTTTGGATGATGTTTGGTCCACTCCAATTTGGATTACCTCCCCTTGATCATAAATGAAAGTGATACACTATTTACTTGCCGAGCAAAATTTCCAATGTGACAACAGATTTTTAAAAATATTTACACAAGTTGTTTGAAATCAACTGGCATAAAAAATAAAAAATTTAAAAAATGGATTTTGTGTAGCAACCACAAACCTAAAGACCTGACAAACATTTCTTAACAGGACTCGTTTTCCCAAATCCACAAATTTCTTAGCAATGAAGATGTCACATTTTACAAACCAAAAACCATTTATACTCATGAAAATAAAGGAATTCACAGTAATTACCCCTTTCTGCCTCATTTTATCAGCAAAGTCAGACATCAGTTTATCTGTTACTACTTTCTTTTGTTTGTACTCATCCACAACTGCATCTGGATTTGATAGGATTCCAGCTGAATAATAATAATAATAATAATAATAATAATAATAATAATAATATTTGAGTACAATTTCTTTTTTACATTATTACTGGATATTTGTGATACAAAAAATGCGTTGTCTTAACTGGTTGCAAAGTCACAAGCTAAAATATATTACTTTTTGTATCACAAAATATCTCGTCTGCCTGCTAGAAAAGAGCATTTTGTTTTTACTATGAACCAGTCTTGTATTTTTCATCAAAGCTTTGATGAATAAATGCACTCTATAATTATCCTCACATCATATGTTCACCTCAGTTTTAATTGTACATGTATTTATATGCCAATTATAAGAATAAAAATATCAGCAATTAAAGAAATGTCAAATATTTTGTAAAATATTTACCCAACCTTACCACAAAATAAGTCTGACAGAGCAAACAGCACACCTGTATACAGGACTTTTAGCATTGTTGACAAGATAGTATTGTATATAGGACTTTTAACATTGTTAACTAGTAGTACTGTATATGGGACTTTTAACATTGTTAACTAGTAGTACTGTATACGGGACTTTTAACATTGTTAACTAGTAGTACTGCATACGGGACTTTTAACATTGTTAACTAGTAGTACTGCATACGGGACTTTTAACATTGTTAACTAGTAGTACTGTATACGGGACTTTTAACATTGTTAACTAGTAGTACTGTATACGGGATTTTTAACATTGTTAACTAGTAGTACTGTATTCAGGATTTTTAACATTGTTAACTAGTAGTACTGTATACGGGACTTTTAACATTGTTAGCTAGTAGTACTGTACACGGGACTTTTAACATTGTTAACTAGTAGTACTGCATACGGGACTTTTAACATTGTTAACTAGTAGTACTGCATACGGGACATTTAACATTGTTAACTAGTAGTACTGTATATGGGACTTTTAACATTGTTAACTAGTAGTACTGTATACGGGACTTTTAACATTGTTAACTAGTAGTACTGTATACGGGACATTTAACATTGTTAACTAGTAGTACTGTATACGGGACTTTTAACATTGTTGACAAGATAGTACTGTATACGGGACTTTTAACATTGTTAGCTAGTAGTACTATATACGGGACTTTTAACATTGTTAACTAGTAGTACTGTATACGGGACTTTTAACATTGTTAACTAGTAGTACTGTATACGGGACTTTTAACATTGTTAACTAGTAGTACTGTATACGGGATTTTTAACATTGTTGACAAGATAGTACTGTATATAGGATTTTTAACATTGTTGACAAGATAGTACTGCATATAGGATTTTTAACATTGTTGACAAGATAGTACTGTATATAGGATTTTTAACATTGTTGACAAGATAGTACTGTATATAGGATTTTTAACATTGTTGACAAGATAGTACTGTATATAGGATTTTTAACATTGTTGACAAGATAGTACTGCATGTGAGACTTAACATTGTTGACAAGATAGTACAGTATATAAGATTTTTAACATTGTTAATTAGTAGTACTATATATAGGACTTTTAATACTATTGCCAATGTTATACTGTACATGGCACTATTAACACTGTTGAGATGTGTACTGTTTTGTACACATAATTTTAACACTGTTGACATAGTAGTACTATACATGGGACTTTTAACATGGTAAACAAAGTAGTACTGTACATGGGATTTTTAACACTGTTGACATAGTAGTACTCTACATGGGACTTTTAACATTGTAACCAAAGTAGTACAGTACATAGGATTTTTAACACTGTTGACATGGTAGTACTCTACATTGGACTTTTAACATGGTAAACAAAGTAGTACTGTACATGGGATTTTTAACACTGTTGACATAGTAGTACTCTACATGGGACTTTTAACATTGTAACCAAAGTAGTACAGTACATGGGATTTTTAACACTGTTGACATGGTAGTACTATTCATGGGACTTTGAATATTCTTGACAATGTTATACTGTACATGGGGCTTTAATATTGAGATGTGTACTATTTCGTACACAGACTTTTAGCACTGTTGACATGGTAGTACTCTACATTTTTAATTCTCTACATGGGACTTTGAATATTGATGACAATGTTATACTGTACATGGGGTTATTAAAATTGAGATGTGTACTATTCTGTACATCAACACTGTTGATATGGTATTTAATATTGTTGACAATGTTGAACTCTATATTGGATTTTCAACACTTTTGACAAAGTAGTATTTACTCGACATGGGACATGACTTCATGCTGTGGCAAGTCAATTATCTGTGGCAAGAAATAATTTACATGTCTGAATGTCAACGTCATTTCCATATTTTGATCGCTCTCAGAGTGATCATTTTTTACACTACAATTATAACAGTATTCTAATTTCTGAAATAAATATTAAGTTCCATCATTATCTAAATCCACTTAGTGATCGAACCAGAATATTGCAGTTCGCTGTAATTTCATTATCAACCAAAATAGATGTGACCTGCACAAATGACAGTTATCTTAGTTGACAAAAAAAATTATTTAAAAAAATTCTGTAGTTTGAATTTACAATGACTAACTCAAAATATATCATGCATGAAAAGTAAATATTTATTGCAGGAATTAATAAATCACAGTGCAATTGCCTATGATGATAAACATTTGAATTTCTTAAATAAACAAGAAACAGATTCTCAATGACCCTCCCCCCCCCCTCAATGATAGGGATCTCTAGATCCAATATTTCTTCATTTCTGGAATGAACACAGGTTATAATATATATATATATATATATATATATATATATATATATATATATATATATATATATATATATATATATATATGTAATACACAGCGATGTTTATATAAAAGATCTTATTTATCCAAAGTAATAAAAATGTAATTTATATAAAGTAATAAAATCAATAAACTACATTACTGGAAGTGAGCAAATTCAACCAAATATTTGTCAAATGTAACTGTAATTTAATCAATCACATCTGTAAGTAATTTATCCTGATCAGACCATCATTTGTGCTCAATAAATCAGACAACCCAATACCAGGGGCACTCTTAATTTGTAATCTTCAATACTGTGAGTTACCTGTTGAGCTTAAACAAAAATTTGTTATCTGATTTGCTTGATAAAACCTAGACATACTTGGTAATAATGAACCCTGATATCTGACATATACTGTACCCCACCCCCACAATCATTCATCTATTCTCATGGTCGATACCATACATTCTAGGACGAAAGAAACCATCCAGTTTGCCAATGGAATACAGCATGTCATTTGGAAGTTCTTGAAACAGCTAGAAACTTGATTCACTTTGTCGTATAAATGAGGAATAATACTATTTCTGTCCTCTATCTACCATTGATTATCAACCATGTAATTACCGTTCATCTCTCTCTCTCTCTCATATATTTTGTTTTTTGTTTTTAATGGTTTAACGCCATTTTTAAGCACAATATAGGCTATACATGGCGGCCAGTATTAATGATGGAGGAAGAAACCGGACAAAGCCCGGAAAGAACCACCGACCCACGAGAAGCTACTGGCAAGCTTTCTCACATAACTACATTTGCCGAATCTTAGACTCGAACACACGCAGACAGAGGTGAGATGGCAGTCGTCCGTAACGGACAGCGCTTTAGACCACTCGGCCACTCGGGGCCCCTCTCTCTCTCATATATATATATATATATATATATATATATATATATATATATATATATATATATAATGAAATGGGCATTGCCAATGATGGTCAAATAATCTAACACGATTTAAATATATCCAGCAATAACTATGTGACTGTTTGACAATTAATCTAAGATAATGGATTTGGAACTTATAAAAGCATTGAATAGATAATTACAATGTATTTCATTCCAGATAGTTTTCATTGATTCAGTCACTTGATGATTGGACCAAGTGCTTTCAAGAAATCCACAGACTCACTCCTCCATATATCATTGATTAACGACTGTATATTTCCCACTTACTTGTCACTGATGGATTATAAAATGCCCATTACAACTGATTTTAAAGTAATGTTTTGATATATCCAGCAAAGAGATCTAATAATGAATAGAGCAAGTGAAATCCACTGACTTGCCGTACAATGAAATAAATTAATCATGAAACCTGGAGCAGTTTATTTTATAGATTGCAATAAAAACACAAGATCCATGGCTTCAGATTCATATGCTTTCAACTTTGATATATATATATAATCAAATGGGCATTGCCAATGATGGTCAAGTAATCTAACACTATTTAAATATATCCTGCAATAACTATGTGACTGTTTGACAATTAATCTAAGATAATGGATTTGGGACTTATAAAAGCATTGAAAAGATAATTACAATGTATTTCATTCCAGATAGTTTTCATTGATTCAGTCACTTGATGATTGGACCAAGTGCTTTCAAGAAATCCACAGACTCACTCCTCCATATATCATTGATTGACGACTGTATATTTCCCACTTACTTGTCACTGATGGATTGTTAAATGCCCATTACAACTGATTTTAAAGTAATGTTTTGATATATCCAGCAAAGAGATCTAATAATGAATTGAGCAAGTGAAATCCACTGACTTGCCGTACAATGAAATAAATTAATCATGAAACCTGGAGTAGTTTATTTTATAGATTGTAATAAAAACACAAGATCCATGGTTTCAGATTCATATGCTTTCAACTTTGATTATCTAATTTGTTAAGATTTACATTGTATTCAAAATAGTCCGAATAGACACAAAGCAAAGATGCAGACATATAAACAATCAAAAGTCTAAGGTGTAGACATATAAACAGTCAAAATAGTCTGAATAGACAAAAAGCAAAGATGCAGACATATAAACAGTCAAAAGTCTAAGGTGTAGACATATAAACAGTCAAAAGTCTAAGGTGTAGACATATGAACAGTCAAAAGTCTAAGGTGCAGACATATAAACAGTCAAACATCTAAGGTGTAGACATATAAACAGTCAAAAGTCTAAGGTGTAGACATATGAACAGTCAAAAGTCTAAGGTGTAGACATATAAACAGTCAAAAGTCTAAGATGCAGACATATAAACAGTCAAAAGTCTAAGGTGTAGACAAAAGTCTAAGGTGTAGACATGTATAATAACAAGTATTAAGAATTCCAAGTCATTATTTTAACAAATTTGACAGAAACCATGCAAGTTTCATATACAATGAAAACATTGTAAATATTTTGTTGCCAAGTATTCATACATGTTAGAAAACACTTCTTTTCGTGAAATCAAATCTGTACAATGTAAGCTCATAGAACATTTCTTCTTTTAATTACTGTTTTAGACATTCAAGAAAATGGAAATATAATCAATCGAATGCACGGTCATACATGTGCAATTTCAATAGTGTGTCAAATCAGTAGTAAAAAATACATGGCCCTTGAAGCAAATGAAATCCAAGCCATAGCAAACGATCTTTCTTAAAGCCACTATCCAGGACCAGCTAAAATGGCCAGCCCCTATAAAACCCATTTTTCATATCTACAGACAACTTATAATTATATCTGCTTCAACAACTAGGTCACTGGAACAGTGTCTATCTATAGCCTACTTGTGTTGCTGTATCATAAAGTAAAAAACCAAACCAGAAGTATGTCACTATGTTAGATGTGATGTGATTTGGATTTATAATGTAGCTTTCATAATTTTTCAGTCATATCACTATGATGTCTGCAATGTGGCATTTTAAAGTTATGTCCAGCACTGGGGCATCAAGCCACAGACATGTATGATGTCCCCATTCAGTCACATTATCCTGACACCATGCCAACCAGTCCTAAAACTAACTTCTTAATGCTGAATGCCAAGAGAGGCAGCGGTTAGTACCATTTTTGTAAGTCTTTGTTCATGACTCGGTTCGGGACCTTGACCTCTCGTATCAGATGCAGTTACTATAACATCTAGGTCACTGGAGCAGTGTCTATCTTATAGTGATTTTCATGGCAATGTCTAAGTAATATAGATGTAGCAGGTCTGGACCATATAATCTGCATCTTTTCTTCAGAAAATGTTTGAATAAATAATGGAGCTTGTTGATTTACTTACGAAGTCCATGCAGACTGAATTCTGTTACATTCAGAGCCAGGCAGAAATCCCCTGGCTTGTGTATATTCTCACAATACCCTGTAATGAAAAAGAAAGCAAAGTCAAGTCTTGCACATCAACTTTTATACCAAATATTCTTTAGATTTTGTAACTTCATTGGTCAGTCATTTATTTCTTATCAGGGATACGATAAGGGATTATTACGGCATAGATTATAGAAACGTTTTGGGGTTGTTTTTTTTTCGTTTTTTATTCTACCTCGAAAAACGCGTTTTTTTACGTTCTTTATTTTTTTGCGTTTGCGAAAAGCTGGACAATATAAATTATATGGAAGAAACCATAGAGTGGTCTGATCAGTCAGATGGTAATAACGACATTGAGTGAAAAAAAATCAATGTTATCTGGACTACGGTTTAAAACTTTTTATATTTTTTCATATTTGTATCACTGAAACTTTAAAACTGGTATGTAGTGTGTAAATAAGTAAAATTTGATTTTTGTGTTGCCTAAAAACTACTGGAACGTTTTTTTGTTTTTTTTTTATTTATTGAGAAAAAATGCGTTTTTTACGCTTTTTTTATTTTAATTTCAACGTTTCTAACATCTATGATTTACGTAATGTAACAGAAAGCTCTTCTGCTTTCGAACCTCCTCCTCCTATCACTTGCATTGAAATTTTCTTGGAATAACTACTAGATGCTGTTTTATAGCAGAGCAAAATCTATTACAAGGGTTTGAGTGTCGTGTATAAAAGAACTGTGTTGCCCTAGTTTGCAACAATGATAGTGTTTAGACTCTTTATTTCATACAAACACAAAACAGCTTCACATAACCAGTCTTTAGTATATTCATCTAATATAAATGTAAGCTGCATCTTAATAATTCTCTTACAGGTGTGATTAGAACAATGGTGCTCTATGATTATAAGATTTTGTCAGTTTCACATCAAATTAAAGATCTGGTTCATTCTAAAGTATTGAAATCTTTGCAGCAGATTTGTTAAGAAAACACAAAAAGTAAAGAGCAAAGAATACTAAACACCATTAAAATTATAGTACCTTTTGATTCAACAGCATGAAATAAATGTAGAACGTCATATAAAACATATTGTAATGTCATATAAAACATTTTGGTTTAACAACGTGGTCAAAAGAGTATTGTAGTATTTCCTGCTAGACCCCAGCAAAAATCACTAGCAATTTATTGGCAAATAATGAAGCCCTATTTTGTTGTAACTTAAGATGCCTATGATTGACTGCATTGTAATAGTTCAAATATGCAGTCACAAGTTACCGTGGCAACTGTTGTTCCCACGTTTTATATCTCACCTTATTTCCTTAGAGTCAACTCGTAAGGTACGTAACAGTTTACTAAATAAAATATTTATTCTGAATTAGTTCTTTGGGAGAACATATACTGCACGGTATATATTTGTAATCATGGTAATTCAAGTTGATATGTGCGTTACATGAATGGCAGGTGTTTACTGGTTTAGTTTCTTTGGTAGGAACAGATATACTATTTTACATGAAGAGAATATTACACAGCATTCAGTGACGAAACTAAAAATGACAGACATAATGTAATAATCTAATCGGGAGTTCTTTGCAACAAAGAAAAAATCGGGAGGTATCATGTGATCGGGAGGTAGGCGTGGAACGACCCCCAAAAATCGGGAGGTATTTTCTCCCGGCGTGAAAGTTGACGGGTATAACTAATTGGAAAACAAAATCCTCAAATAAAGACTACAAGATTTCAGCCAAATAAGGGAGTCCCTAACTCTGATGTAACTGAAGATCTTCCTTCAAACAAAATGTATTCATTTTCTAAACAGACCCAATTAATAAAAGACATTTAAATGATATAATAGGGCCTTGGTATTCAGGGGGGTGGGGATGATATTTTTTTTAAATCTTTGCCTCTGTAAAGATATACGTTGACTACTGATCCGAGTAGAAAAATATAATTTCAATAAAAGAAAGAATTACGCATATGAAAATAATTTATAAAAAGTCAGTAAAAGATGATAATCAGCCAAAATAGTAAAGTAAATCTAAGAGTGCTACTATAATCGCGCCATCAGATACACAAACGTGCACTTTATATCTGTCTCTAGTACCATGCATCTTGCATTCTTGGCGACGATTCTTAAAAGCCACCTACAAATAAATTAACACAATTTTCCACCCTGATGGATATACGCATGTACCTGTAAATAGTACAACTGTCTAGTTAAATTGTATTGCTTTTCGGTCCACTTTTATATATAAAAATTTAGTTTGTTTTATGATATGACGTGGGTAATGTAAAATTGGATCTAGTAGCTGACATTCTCAAGACTTTACCTTTTCTGACAGAATATTAAATATTAGCATTAGTTTCTAAAGTTCAGTCAAGGACATTGGAACTTTTTCCATATAGATCTTATCTACATGATAATTGTCACGTACTTTGGTATGGTTATGATAATAGACTTTTTGTTAGTATATGCTCATTTTTGTCTCTGTTAAATTTACATTGTCAGAATCGTGCAATATTTTACGATATTGCACACCATCACGTGTGCCCGATAGTGTATTAGGAACTATTTTGTAAACAAATCACGTATACTCATGTAACTAACGCTTTAAGTATTGGTTTATTAAATTTGTTTCTGAATTAACTAAAGCAGATAGATGTTTCGTGGACTGTCACATACCAGCTGCTTTGCAATATTCCGCATTAACTTTTTTTAATACAATGTTTCAGATTTAGGCTAGCGATAGACACCAGACAGGTAAAACAAAAAAGTGATCGGTCCCTAAATAATGACATAAATGACAAGGCATTGAAATGTCTTATCTAGCTGGGAATAAGAATGGTAAAAAAAATATAGTTTTATATCCCGAATTTCCTCAAAGTGTACTGTCCTAAATAGTTCTCCAAATCTGAATTACATGAGCCATGTCATGGGTTCTCAAGCTTGATTCCACATTTCGAAATTGTACTGTAATTTCGAATACATTCCAAACGCAATTCCATCCTCCTTACTGCACTCAAAATAAACAAACATTATATTCCATACCATCATTTTGATAATTACAATTGAAAGACTTATTTTTTCTACATTATGACTCCAAACATTCAATGACAGAACAGAGACACACATGCAAATGTCAACACGCTGCTCCCTCGCAACTGAAGTCATATGTACTTTATGTAGAACTGACACATATTAATTCAGTCATTATCATAAAATTTAGTAGAATTGACAAAAATATCTAATCTATTCATTCCAGACTAAAAGGAAGAGTTGCTGTAATGCATATTCATTCATAATATGACTCTATATTTTAATTTTTTTTTGTAGACCAAAACGCCATTTTTTTCCCCCAAAGTGATGTCTAGCACACGACCAATTTCAAATTTACCTGGGCCAAGTTAAGTGCGCATTAATAATGTTGTTGTGTGCTGATGACTCGGCGATTGTGTATTTAGTTTCAAATACAGCATAAATTCAGTTACATTGATACCTGTAGTGTATTTTTGTTTATATAATTAAGCCTTAGGTAGAATAAGAAAATGAGCATATACTAAACTGTATACTGTATGGGAAAATATGAACACGTTTTGTTTGTTTGTTTGTTTAGGATTTTTAACGTAGCTTTAACAATTTTTCAGTCATATCGCTACGATGTCTGCAGTGATGCAATTTATAGTGATGTCTACCACTGGGGCATCATGCCGCAGACATGTAGCATGATGTCCCGCCCAGTCACATTATCCTGACACCACGTTTTGTCGGGTGGATACATCGTGCGTATATCCATCAGATAAACTCGTTCATAACCTATAGTTCTAAAACGATGAACTTTGACCCATAACTGGACTTTTTTTTTACGTCTTAGTTTTTTAAATATAAATTTGGTTTACTGGAAATTAGTCATTTGTGCGATAACATCTTATCAGAATCAAACTGTATTATTCTTGTACGATATGTTGATTTGGGTGAACTTATTTAATTCAAAATATTCTTATCTGCAAATACAAAGTTTTTATAAATATTATTCTTGGGCATAGTCTTGGATTTATAGTCAAATTAAAATAAGGATTTATTCTTGGATTGTATTATTGTGATCAAACAAAAGATTTTGGCATATCGCATTAACAGGCAATCACAGGCACATCAAAACTATCTAGGTTTGATTTATTTTGGAATACCACAAAAATTTTATTCAGCGCTTTAATCATTAAGACTTGTTCGAAATTATGTGATTTTTTGGGGGGATTTGATTCAAAATACACAATAACGTAATATATTTGTTTTCATTTTCACTTCGTATTTTGGGAGAATCAATTTTGTTTAATTTTGCAGAGCGTATTACTTCTCCCTCTTTTTTTTTATTACTTATTTAAGACTACAAATTCGTAATAGCATTCCCGACAAGTCAAGCACATACAAAATCACATCATGGGACAAAATGACTTTTATTACACCCTATGTATAATTCAAACAGTTGTTATTCCATTTGCAAGGTAGGACCAGACCAGATGCAAGGTAGGCTCATCTTAAACAGCCAAAGGCATCACAGGGAGTCATGGTAAACAATTACAAAATGCGGTACAGACTTTCCATGACTGTGTCATTGAGAGTGCAAAGGCAATTCACACTGTTTTGTCATGGACTGACACAACCGAATTGCCAAAGTGTTTTTAAGTACAATTAACACATAAAATCAATGAATTCCCTCTGAAATAAAATAATGTGTTCGTGGAAACCAAGGATTATAACACTGTGCGTCAAGATAGCCTTTTGCTGCATGATTAACCCAGATCTTTCTCACAAAGAGAAGCCCTACAATGATTACTGAACACAAGTGACAGATCACCGTAGGCTATGTTGCAACCTTTTGTGTTGACACTTCTTAATCTTTATTACTGTTCTGTAATTCCTAATGATGACACTGAAAGAATGCACGCTTTTTTTTAAAATATCAAACGATTCCACTCTAAAATTTGGCACTAATACCATAATTACGCTTCTGTGGCAAAACAAAACTTTCTTGTAAAAAGCCATGTTAAACGATGCGACCCCTTATTCATGCCCCCCACCCCCACCCCCGATGTTTTTGTTTTTAACCAATCCACTACCAACCTTCATTCTATTAAACTCTCAGTGGGTCTCCACTAGCTGCTGCAGAAAACTAAAATACTTCAAAAAATCAAACATTTTGCAAAAGTCCTGAGGCAACTGTTGCTTATCTACAAATGGTGGCGACCCTATTGTCACGTACTACTAACTGGGATGACCGAATCCGTCACACTCAACTACTTGTTTGACATTTTGCAAACTTTTTGACCCTATGTGAAAACAAAACCAGTAAGATTCAGCGATGCATCACAAAGGGTGTATCGCTGTCAAGAAAGTAAGACGAAATAAATAAACATGAACTACACTGAACCAAATTTCTTCTTTCTGTATTTGCAATGAAATGCCTTTTCTATTTATTTGTTCTAGGTCACAAGTGTGCTCACTTTTGTTGCTGCAGGTCTAACTTAGATAGGCACTCATGATCAAGTGTGCCATGGCATGATGGGAAATATATTTTCACACGTGAAAATACAAGTATATATTTAAAAATACAGGAATAAAAGAAATAACACTTTTTTGGCCCTTTAATTTCAATATTTCCCACTAAATTATATACTAAAAGCTGTTTACCTTAAGTGAATATATGGGAAAAAATGCAGGTGATTTCGACCAATAAGTATATAACCAGTCTTTTGATAAGTGATATAAAAATAAGTGATATAATCCAATTAAGTACCTGGAATGTTGCTCTACATGTTTTGTACTTTAATATCGCAAGATATTTAAAGATAAAGAATTTCCACAACTTTCCTCACTGGTTATTTAAAAACTGCCTTGCATATCTTTGGTATTGTTCAAAGAACTTTTAGTTCCCTTTAATGTATGATTGATGTGTATACCGGTAAAATATGGGTTATACACTATACAGCTGGGCCTTACTTCAGATGTGCAACTATCAAAAAACTACTACCTCCACCTGCACATTTTCCCATCCTGGTTTAATTGTTTGATTAGGATTTTTAACGTAGCTTTAACAATGTTTCAGTCATATCGCTACGATGTCTGCAGTGATGCAGTTTATATTGATCTCTAGCACTGGGGCATCATGCCGCAGACATGTAGCATGATGTATACCACCCAGTCACATTATCCTGACACCAGGCCGACCAGTCCTAACACTAACCTCTAAATGCTGAGCGTCAAGCGAGGCAGCTGCCAGTACCATTTTTGCAAGTCTTTGGTATGACTCGGTCGGAAATCGAACCCACGACCTCCCGCTTTCGCGGCGGACGCGCTACTGCTGTAGACAATGTATCAGGCCAAATTTAGGTTCTTTGGAACAAAAAGATATCATGAGGAAACCACTTGTAAGATGACATAATTAAGACTTTCTTTTCCGAACTTTTATTAGTTTTTTTTTATTTGGCGGGAGGCATTGATAATTAAAAATTTGTTTTGACAGTATTTATTATCATTCCATTTTTCCTTCCTTACACCAAACATCACGCTTACTGTGAGCAGTTTGTTTAGGATACTGTAACACCTATTTTAAGTGGCCAGTTGTTTAAAAATAACAGATAACAGATGACCCATGTTTCACCCGGGGGAACTATATATTGCATAAGGTTTTCCTTTTCAACATGAATAATGACTCGTGGCAACCTATTTGTTAAATGTGACTCAATAGGAAAAACCGATTCACATGAAAGCAATATTTCTTATTTTCCATTTTTTAGTTTTGTTTTAGGCTGACTCAAAAATAAAATCTTGTATTTGTAAAGATGTAGAAAAACAATTGTTTACAGTAATTTATGTCTATGTCGCTTAGGGCAATGATAATATGATCGGTTATGAATATTCAACAGTACCAGTTAGTCTTTCAACCAGCACTATCACTGTTTATCCCTCAACACTTGGCTAAAAGAAAACCACAATATGAAAAAAAAAATGATTCCTCATGCAAAAACAACCCGTTTCTTATGTGTTTTTCAGGGCAGACTTGAAATGCAACATTTAGTTCTGTAAAAGTAGCCACATATTTTTTTCTTTATCTATAAGCAGCCGTTGTAACTTGATACACTGGTACTGTGATGTATCATGAAAATTATCATGAAAAAGGCTACATCTCAGATTTGATGGAAACAATTCACAAGCACAATATGGAACTCAGTTTCCAATATTCAAAACAATACTGTTAGCTTTGTTCCAGGAAGACTTAAATGACCACGTTTTAGGTTTGCAAAACGTTACGCTAGTAAATGAAGAATAACTCTCACAAGCGACTGCCTTCTTTAACAGCAAGAATCACCCGTCAGTGTTAGTGTGATAGGTCATCAAAATGCAAGCAGTATTTACCAAGAATGGTTACATGTCATATTAGAAAGTAAACTAGTCAAGCTGTCCAGTACTTCAACCAACACAATCCTAGTTCTTCCTACACAGTTTGGATACAAAGTTGACACGTGTCGGTCTGTAAATGCAAATTCACATAGGTATTTAAACTGTAGGAGGAAGAAATGATTTAAGCACAGCGATGCCACGTTGCCTATTACTGTTCTTGTCATTTATCATCTTTCGTAGACCATATACATCATAAATCTGTGAAACATACAAGCAGAAATGCAAATGTATCAAGGATTATTCCAACAGTAAAATGTTTGGGCCAATCCCGATAACTAGGAAGGGAGTGTTTGTGAATTTTAACAATGGTTTATTGTTTTTAATCTCCTAAACCTCATCACTCGTAATTTTGGCTACAATTTATTTTAAAATGTACCTTTTCAGCAGATAACAAAATTAATATTATAAATCAAAATTACAAGTAAGTTATACATGTATAATTTGGTTCTTGGGTTGTAGACAAGTATCGTTTACATTAATGGTGGCAGAAGGTGCTGTTGTTGTGTTCTTATATTAAAAGGTTTGTTTTTCATCTGATGTAATAAAAATGCATTATAACAATTCTGTTATTTATAGTGTACATGTGTTATCAGAATAAAGCTACCCAATTATTATTATTATTATTATTATTATTATTATTATTATTATTATTATAGGGCTAAGTATTGTTATTTCAGATGCTATGGAATTTGTACAAGTTTTAGATGATAAGATACATTTGTATATTAATTTTCTAAGCTCTCTCCATAAATTTAATAATTGTATATCTATTATAGAGTACATCTTTAGTCGCTGTTAAATTTAGAGGCTGGGATTCTGGGTAAATGCGATATATTATCGGCAGCCACAAAGGGGCCATGGCTTTAGGTTTATATTCCAGGCTGACTGTTGTTGTTGTTGTTGTTGTTGTTGTTGTTGTAGGGCTTAACGTCACTTTTTAGCACACGATAAGCTATACATGGCAGCTAGTATTAATGGTGGAGGAAGAACCTGGGAAGAAAGTCAGGAAGAACCACCGACCCACGGGAAGCTACTGGCAAGCTTTCTCACATACCCACTAGACTCGAACCTACGCTGAGAGAGGTGATGTCAGTGGTCTGTAACGGAGAGCGCTTTAGACCAATCGGCCACTCGGGTCCCCTCCAGGCTGAGATATTGAAACAAATAAGTCATGATAGCTGTGGGATTATGAATTTGTAAGCTAATTAAAATCAAAGATAGCAAGTTTGACTTAATACCAGTCGTTGAGAGTTTTTAATCTCTTATAACAGGTATACAGTGCTTAAACTGTAGTGGGGTAGTTAAAGTTCCATTTGGAATTAATTAGCTCGTAAGTATAACGTTTGCAAATAATTTCCTACACAATATAATATTTTTGGAAATTCTAACAGTATCATTTACAAGAGTGTATGGAAAGTGGAAATTTTGCATTATTTTTGATTATATAATTTAGATTTTTGTGCATTTTGGTTTGTAAACTAGAGTTAGATAAAGGGTCTAACACAGTCAGATCAAACGTTTAGCCCACTTCGGGGAATGCTCTAAGTGCATCATTATTGTTTATAAGTCAGGGGTCAAACACAGTGCAGGAGTCAGCATTAAGAACTAGAGGTATTCGAGTTTCATTACATGTAGAAAAGAAAAACCCTGTCACCTGTAACTTATTCCCATAGCGCAGCTTCATCAAAGTAGGTGTGCTACTACGCAATTCATCCTTAGGCACCATTATTAATTACACATCCAAATGAAGTTTTGTTTCAAAGGAAACCAATATTTTGCAGTAAATTTACCATACAGACACAAATCAATAAACAAGAATATTATACAATAGTGTCACGGAATTGTATAAATCCTTTTATTTATTAAATGCGTGTATTGTGTGTGTGTGTGTGTGTGTGTGTGTGTACAACGATACCGGATGGTGATTTGTGTATTCTGTACAAACATTTCGAAATAACGAGTTCTGTTCATTCTATTCCACACGTGCAAAGTGCTTTAGATAGGAACGATAGGAAGAACCGAATGCTTCCAGCATATCGACGATGTATGTGTGTGTATAAATAACAAACCGTAGGTTTAAAAAAAAAAAAAATTTACATTAGGGTACGTCTTGTCAGTGAGAGGGTCTGGTTCACACTGTTGTGACTTGAACAAGAGTATTGTCAGGAAAAGTCAAGAAAGGAAATTGCGCAGGAAAGCCAGACCACGAGGCGAGAGAGAATCAACTGGTTGATGCCACTAGAAGACTTGTGTTCATTAGCATATTCAAGACTGGACTGTAACTAATTTCTGTCTGGTTCGTCTCAATATCAAATCCAGACACTTCAAAAACACTGCTGCTGCAATCATCCTTAGAGTACCACGATCAGAGCACATCTCCCCGTTGCGGTGTACCCTACCTACACTGGCTATCCATTCGATTCATAATCAAAATACACAATTTGTTCTGTGACAAGTTTCAATGAAGGACTCCAATCCAACATATTCTATCTCACCCATATGTACACACCAGCAAGAAACTAACGCTCCTCTTCTGACAATTGTACACTCATTATTCCCACTATGAAAACGAAGTCATTTAACAACGTTGTTCTGCATACCAGGACCAGCAACTTGGAACGAATTGGCTACTAAACTTGGACACAAGGACCGTTTTACTCATTCAAAAGCGCTCTTACGTTGTTTTCTAATTTCATGCTGGTTGTTTTTGTAATCCTATCATTATTTTTTTTATAGGTATTGTCTCAATATTTCTAGAGAGTATGCGTCATACAAATTCTCATTATTATTATTAACAATATAAATTGCATGTTTAAGGAACGTTTAACACCGTAGGATTCTTATGACACGGTTCGATTCACTTCTGAACTTGAATTGTTTTTGTAAATTTTGTGCCGATAAAATGTAATCTGTATAGCTTACTGTATGTTACCTTTTATCGTATATGCCCATAAAAAACGGTGTTAAGATACATATTCAGCTGACCAAATTGATCGGAGTGATCAGCTGGTTTTTGTTTTTTTTTGCTGATCAGAGCCGAGCTAACCATAATAGTCGACCACAGCATCAGTGAAGCTGAACCATGGCAGCCGTAGACGTAAAGACAGTTTTGCTGGTCGAGTAGCAGAAGATCGAGCGTTGCTGACCGAGATTGGTGGGCGCTGATTGCGTGATTGACGAACCTGGAATAATGACAGTCTGCTTGAACAGAGTGACTGGTATGCTGGTGACGAATGTAATCTTTTAGCCGTGGGCTAATTATGCATGTTTGTAAAACCCAGTGTGTTTTGGGGGAACTGTATATCTATCTTTTTGTTTACTATTCGAGTGAATACATTATACTAGAGTAAAATACATTTTTACTAGTTTGAGTAAAACACGCAATTCTTTAATTGTGAAATCAATTAATCTTTCACTCCTTGTCTTTGTACTGTGTAAGGTCATTTATTTGTATTTTCATTAAGTCGGTGCGTTTTATTTGAACTGTTCCAATATTTGGATGATATACACGCACATATTAATCATAATTAATTTCTCATTAAACATTGCATTTGAATCACCATCAAGTGTTCTGTTATAAATCCGAAATCCATCCCTGTTATCTTAAAATAGGATTTGTCTTTATAAATGAAGTAGCTGAAAAGTGTCTTTCACACTAAACCAAGCACACAGTACCATTGCAGATGCAATTTCAAACCATGTGCTGAAAACATACAAATAAAATCACAATGTGTATAGAGACCATTACAAATATTTGATGTCAAATGTACAAATCGCAAGTCAATAAATTTATTCTGTAGAAACTCGTACTTAAAATATCAACGCATTGGGGTGAATGGCAAAATAATCACCTCATAGTCTTATCATTCCTCCTAGACAGATCTACACAAGGTAAGTTCACACACCTATGACCCTGTCTTATGATTCAATATACATATAAGGCAAGCACTTGTATAATTCAATATACCTATAAGGCAAGCTCTTGTATGATTAAAAATGATTCAATATACATATAAGACAAGCTCTTGTATGAATAAGATGGCTTCTGGTAAGGAAAAATATAAAATATGGTTCCAATCACAGGTGCTCGACGCGAGCTTGATGTGAAGGAAAAAAAATCATACAGAGTGAGAAAAATATCTTAGATTACCCCCATGACCCATTCAGACATAGGATCCTCTCTATCATACTATATCAGCATGATTTACCAACTTTAACTGGAATGGGTTTAAAAAATGATGGGGTCACCAGATAGCTTTATTTAATAGATGTAGGGGCCCCGAGTGGTCTAAGGCACTCTCCGTTATGGATCACTGCCATCTCACCTCTGTCTGCATTGGTTCGAGTCTCGGATTCGGCCAATGTGGGTATGTGAGTAGGCTTGCCGGTAGCTTGTCGTGGGTCGGTGGTTCTTTACGGGGTTTTCCCAGTTCTTCCTCCACCATTAATACTGGCCGCCATATATAGCCTATCTTGTGCTGAAAAATGGCGTTAAAACCCTACAACAATAATACAGATGCATCATTCGCGAGTATAAACAATTTTTGGAGTTACCTCACCCAGCGACCCAGAAATTTGAGCAAGTGTGTGCATCTGTGTTACAGCAATATCTAGCTTCTGAAGTGACATGTCTGGTTAATGCATTTAAGCTAGTTGGTAATGCTAAATTCATTTGTGGTTGTTATCCTAGAGTGGCAAGTGAATCACGGCATCTTCACACTCGCTCCTCTGCATCTGAGACTTCAAAACATGCAAAATCTATCTGGAATACAATGTACAGTCATGTGTCCTAAGGAATGCATACATAGGGTAAATGAATAGTTAGTACATTCAGCCCAGCAAACCTGTAACATTCATATAAATTTCACAATACATTAATTTCGTCTAGTTTTGCCATAGGCTCTTTATGATGTATGCAATCCAGCCATCTTGTCAGTCAGGCATAATAACTCACTGTTCTGGAACACAAACTTGAATGTTCTTGATGTCTAGTGTACATCTGCACAAAACAATGCACATGCCCACCCACCCCAATCCAAATGATTTTTTTCTTCTTAAATAGGGTAATTTCTTTTTAGTGCCTAACTATTCTTTACTTCACCTGCACCATTCCAACATTCACCAACATGGCACAAAAATAATGACCATATTCAAAAGCATTAGTTATACATGTACATCACATAAAATGGCAGATTGTCCTGTTTTGATGTTTCTTTTACAGGCTATTGATAAAGAAAATTTTCTACAGATACATAAAGGATGGTACATGTATTCATATTACAAATGGTTATCAATTTTTGTAACATGTTCTACTTCCTTAAATAAAGTATCCTGTAATGCTCAACAAATAACTTGAATTTTTTAAACTTAAAACTATATCATTTTCTTTGCAGATTTTCAAGCAAAATAAAAGAAAGTCACATACACTTGTCAATATTCCTTGATTGGCACAGTGAAATGTACTTCATTTTGAACTGAGAAACTGAACATGAGCTGGGTTTTTTCTGCACATCTTGTTTGCAATTAATAGTTAACATACCAGTAGTCATTCATGAAAAAACTGAACAGTAGACCCTAATAAACAGTATGGGGACCTGTACTGACCAAAAGCAGCATTTTATGAGAAACACAAGGACAGGGTTGTATAGTATGACTGTTGATAATAGGAACAATAATAATGTCAGTTACAGACATTATGGTATTCCCCAAGAAGAACAATTTGAAATATTTGAATAATCTCTGTTGATATGTCTTTCTGTCCATGCTGTCAGAAATGGATGTATTCAATTGCAATTTTCTAGCGCAACCTAGACAAATGCACCATAAAATGTTTGCTAATCCCCTCTCTTTACTTTCAGAATGCAAGGTTGCAGCAGTACCACCATTCTCTAGTGTCTTCTGAGTTGAAAAATCAATGACATACACATGCTGTCACTCCATGTTTATCATTCAATAACCACCCAAAATGTCTGCAGACAGTTTCATTGGAAACTATCATTTTTACTACTGTCATTCAGTTAAGCTATACTGTGTCATCTGCCAATACAGTGGATACCAAATTTCCGTACATATCTGCCATATTCAAGTTGTATGGGATGCGGGATTTGTTCATGTGACATCATTCAACTTCAAATTAGTTATCTTTTCATTCATTTAGGCCTATAGAAAATTACTTGAAATTCTTCAAATATGTATATATATATATATATATATATATATATATATATATATATATATATATATATATATATATATAATCTTTGAAGCATTAGAAAGCTTATAAATAAAAAGTCTTGTAGTAAGGACTGTCCAATTTCATCATCACACACACAGAAACACCCTAAAAAAAAATAGAACCACACTGATGAAGAAAAAGTAACAAGTTTATATATGCCCTCATCTGAAACAGGATGGCTCTATTGTTCATACTTTCCGAAAGATCTTGTTCCATCTTATCAACACAGAAAATGATCTTTCTGCATCTGCATTGTTGTGAGGGAGTGTTGGATTGTGTTGCTACTACATGTAGATGGATGTTTTACACTCCACAATGACTGATGTCTTGTACTGTTTGCAGAAAGTAAAATCCTTGCAATTGTAACCCACGCTTCTGCTGACCCAACCATATATGTATAACACACTGAAATTTGTGCACTGTTCTGACAACCAAAATAATGTTTTGCATTTTAAAGTTGGATACAATCATTAGTAAGGAAGGTTTAAACATTCTAGTTTTAGGCAATGATGTGAAATAACATTGTTCTTTAACTGACTTCTCTTTGATTTACCTTACATTAAATTAATTGGATTTAATTTACATTACCTATATGCTTGTCAAATAGCCTAATTGGTTCTCCAATAACAGCATACAGAAGCTTAATAATCCATTACCCCAACTATTCTCAGCCAATTAAGTACTTAGTGAAATGTTACAGGTTTATCCATGTCAGTCTAAAGAATTAACTGCCTATGTGATAAGCATTTAATTGCCTATGTGATATTTAGCTGTATAAACTACACAAAGGATAGTTTTACATGGGCTCTAAGCAGGACTGTTTATTGTTTATTCATATGTATATTAAGGATGAAAAGCAATAATTAATGTTGATGCTTTCTCAAATTCAAGACAAGGAAAGAATAGAAATGATAGCTATACATATATCCTTTAATCTTCATTTGCGAATAACTATTAGTTGTTTCATTCTTTAAACACGAGTCAGCCATATTAAGAACATTCACTCATTTCTGTTAATAATAACAATAACTATTATCAACAACACCTACTTGTCTTATAAGATTAACAAAATCAAGATAGCTAACTTGCTTGGTTTAAAATATAGAGTAATGTCCCAAAGTCATCAATTCCATGCTGATTATTTTGTCCATAACATATACGTGTATAGAAGACATTCTAGATTTGTTCTTTGTGTATGTTTTATGGATCATTTAAATACGTCACATCTTGTCTGCTAATTTACATCTCGTCTGCCTGCATTGAATTGATAGGTACACTTTCTCCAGGGTGTCAAGTAGGGAAGTATATTAATTCTGATTGGTGGTTATTTTTGGTTAAAGTCTTGAGTAAAGCAAAATCTACCAATCAGAACTAACTGTGGCATATTCACTGCATATAATATATAGGCAATATCCAAACTAGGTCCATTTAGATTCAAAGCAAAAGAGAAATTGCACAGAATGACTATTAAATGATCCATACATTTCTTAAATCATACAAGGGAAACAAACTTGTAATGTCTCATTTTATACTGATATATGTAATCAGTGACTAAACTGATATATGTAATCAGTGACTAAACTGATATATGTAATCAGTGATGAAACTGATAAATGTAATCAGTGACTAAACTGATATATGTAATCAGTGACTAAACTGATATATGTAATCAGTGACTAAACTGATATATGTAATCAGTGATGAAACTGATATATGTAATCAGTGACTAAACAAAATCAACAAAAGGCCTGGTTTCAAACAGCATGAGTGAAAGTCACCTAGCTAATTTGTATAAGGAGAATCCATGATTGTCTAATTCCTTTCCGATTGGCAGAAATGAGTACCTGTGGCATCTGCATTCCTTACAATATGAAGGATTTTGTTTGTACTCATTTCCATAAAAACTTCAGATTTGTTCAAGATCAGATTTTCTTTGCATCAGGAAAATGCAGTATTTCTTCTGTTTTGAAAATAGCACTTTACAGACTTTAAAATTTATGGAGACATGAAATTGGTATGGTATAACTTATCCTGAAAGATCACCCATCTGCCCATAAATTATGATCTCTCAATACAGATGGTTCCTCATTACAGGTCATAATACTACATGTATATGACTAGTTCTGCACTGACAAATGGAGCAGGCATAAATGGCCAAAATTCTTGAATGAAAATTACTGACAGCTAATTTGTCTGTTTGTAAGTACTGTATATATATATATATATATATATATATATATATATATATATATATATATATATATCCTGTCATGGATAAAAATGGCATAAAAACATATGTTAAGTATATGTCTGTAATATGCTTAATAGAAATACAACTAATATGAAAGATGAAAAGAATATCAAATTTAATGCATGACCCATGGCATGGGATTTTTAGCATAGGAAACATTTATAATATACATGTACACATTTCATGGGTAGTAAACTATGCAATATGCTTATTGCACTGTATTTTGTTTATCATTCATTAAAACTGTAACATACAACATATATCTGAAGGAAGTATGGGTATATTCTTCCTGTCTATAAAACTTCTGCTAACTTTTGTTAAAATATTTCTTTTTCGTTAGTTGAAACACTCGTGCTTTGCAGAAATTGATGAAGTCCCTTCTCCATCACTCACTAGCAGAAAATTATTCCACAACTAAATTGTTCTTATGCTTACAAGCAAATTACACACACACAAACACACATCATTTATGCATAGTGCTATACATTATATATATATATATATATATATATATATATATATATATATATATATATATATATATATATATATATATATAAATTGATCTATGAGGGTAAGAGTTGCCTTCCTAACTAACATCAGCTTTCATGAATATTTATTTAGATTTTAATTTTGGGACTGGTTTTTTCCTTGGAAATTATATGGTCTATGACATCTTTAAAGTTTATTTAGTTAACATTGAAGTCTTTTAGTAAGTTTATTTACATTATTCATTGGAATTACAAAGTGCTCATCAACACTTTTCAACAAAATGACCAATTTTGGATTATTGTGAATTTATCAAGACACTGCATCACATATTTGCAGTTTATTAAGATTGCAAGCACATTTATGATTGGAATTCATTTAAAATACTCATTACATTTTGACTTTTTTATAAAACTTTTAGGACTATTTGGAATTTAAATCACAAAACTGCAAGTTCTTATAAAATTTTAACTTGATATTCAAAGAAAATATTTTTTTGAATTTGACTAAACTTGGTGGTTTTTGATTATTTTCGTTACATATGTACCAAGTTAAGACCATAGAGTTGTAACATTATATGTATGGTCTATAAGGATAAGTAGCTAACAGTATCATTACATAGGCACCAAGAACAAAGGACTGATGAAACATGAAGATATAATCTTTGGCAGGTAAATATTTTAAGAACTATATGTGGTGAATGATAAAAGGAAAAGTAAACTGTAAACAAGCAAATAAGTCATTTTATAGTATGCATTTCACAAACCATTCTGAATTGTCTTCACTATTATTAGTACTGTCCAAAACTGTACTTTAAATATGGACAGTTCGATAGCTGTTGGGTTAATATCACTGTCAGTCAAGGAACCAGAATGACCGGAAAAATCAATATGACAGTCCCCACTATATGTCATTCTGATATTTGCCACAAATACTGCACACAAGGCCCATTGTTTATGAAACATGTCATGCTCATTGCATCATGCTTAGTATTCATGTCACAGGGTCATGTGAATGCAATAGTTCATATTAATATATCATGGCTGTATTGTGCATAAAAGGCAATACCAAAAGTTGCATATCTGAATGTGTTATACATTTTTCAGCAAAACAGACTGTACATGAACGTTTAAATGACAGTTTTTAATAATGTATAACCTATCAATTGGTAATTTTTAAATACGTACTAATACTGGTTTGATGCCTGGTTCCAATAAGTCAAAATATTTGGTTTATTCGGTTACTATCCTCCACCTTGCCCAACAGTAGCACAATTTCATCATCATAGAATTTCCCAAAATGAATCTTAAAAAATCTTGAGAATACATTTCAAAAAGTTACTGGATAATAAATATTTAGTTTTAAAACAAAAATTGCCCGCAAGAAGAATTTACCACTATATCAAAGACAAAGGTCTAAAAGTATAAAAACAGATAACTACTTGAATGAGTCAGATAACAGTATTTGATTGGTTTAATGCAAGCGATGATATCATATGAAAAACATCAATATATGAGATAATTCGAGTTTTCTCCTGCCTTCACAGACTATTTCTGATAATTAGACATTTATTTTGGGGTAAATGTTTAAGTATCAAAAATAGGGTAGTAAGGCTCAAAGGAAAGTCCAGTTATACGTGACATTTGGCTATACCACCGCCACACACCTCCGGTTAAGCTTATTTGTATTACCAGTAGCCTTTGCATTCATTCTAAGCCTGTCTTATATAAATAACACCATGACGTAACATAAAGTTGTATCAGCACATTCCATGCCAGTTCCATGCATTACGTTCTAAAAATGATTATATGCATAACCCACCCACCCAATCCATGAACACTGTTCGCATTACCAGTAGCGAAACCTTATTTCATTCAAAGTTAATGTAATTTTTTGGTTGTTGTTCGGAGAGGTGGCATTCTTCGCCGCTTAACTATGATGATTGGCCAAAACCTACCACACCTTTCGATTTGATGGTTTTAGTCACGCATACGCGAGGGTTTCTGTAAGCTGACAAACACTACAAAAAAAGTAAAAATGTTTAAATGAGAAAACTTACAGTCAAAAGCGAGCATAGAGTGTTCACTGCCATCGACTGAAACAAGAATTTTTCTTTCCTTCCCTGCCATCTTTGAGTGTGTCTCCAACAATTGTACTGAGCTGCTGAGTTCGTGAGGTCTTTCCACTCGACGTCTTGAGCGTTGCTGAAGCTATCCGAATATCTATAACCTGTTTCATTAAATACTTCTTTTCAGTGTGAGTCGCGCCGTCCCGCAAGTTATAAATTATAAATTCAACGTCACGATATACGATGACATACATGTAAGAGAAAGGCGCATAAAACACTTCGTTTTGGCTCATAAATACTAGGATCATTAAAAAAAAAAAACCATCTTCGGCATCCTTGGCTTTTAATCATACAATGTAAGAAATCGACCCTGATATTTATGGCTTTGATTCTAAGTGCTTTATTAACGGCAAATTAAAGTCATATTGCTTTTGTCGGACTTTACTTACTCTGATGTATTTTTCTTCCAATAAATTCTAATTGCCAGGTAGCAAATTAAGGGGTTTTTTTTGGGGGGGTGGGGGGGGGTTGTAATTCTGTTTACCTACATTTCATTTGTAGATGGATGCGGAATATTCCAAAATTGGATTAAGTTAAAGTATTTTTCTTTATCGAAACGAATAAAAAGAATACCAATATTAAAGAAAAGGTTTAGGTAGCTTCGTTTCTTTCAAGATACATATCATCCTTTAACCGATTCGTTTTGCTTTTGTCAGAATTTGAATATATTAGAAAAATACATAAAAAGTAAGCTAAGTTTGACATAAGCAATATGACTTTAAATTTTAGAAAAGCGCCCAGATGGGCTGCCAAGTGGATGAGATTTTCTTGAAAATTTAGCCTCTCGTTAGGCAATAAGATATCGACCCAAGAACATAAATATCAAGGTCAATCTCTTACAATGAAGAACTAAAAGAGTTCCAAAACAGCATATTTTTCACACGAGTTATTTCCTTTTATCAAGCAAACCTTGAAGCATTATCAAAAAACAACATTCCAGGATATTGGCCTTTTTTCGTATAAAAAGTATAGCTTATATTTTTTTTAAGATGTCGAAACTCTTCAGAAATTATAAATTTTAACTCAGAAGAGTAATTTGTTTAATTCTCCTTTTAAATAAAATCGTAATATTTACAAAAGAAATTGGCATAGCCCAGATATGAAGCGAGATAAAAAGTGCTTAACGGGATACTATCCAAAGATATATTAATGTTTATTGAATCGATATATTTGTTTGCATTTTCTTTAGAATAAATAATACACCATTCATAGATGATAAAAAGGTATCTTTTTTTTCTTTTTTTATTTTACCTCAAAACGCGTTTTTTAAAAGTTTTTTTTATAAATATTTTTGGCGTTTTTCTATTTGGTACTTCCATTTTTTTTTTTATCATCGGTCTTACAGGCAGTCCTCTGTCATACTCTAGATAACAAATATCGATCAAAAATGAATCTCTGATGCTAGCCTACGATACTTTATGTAAACATGCTACAACATAGTGCTGATAATCTGGTAATGTAGGCCAGGCGTGTATACATTGGAAGATGACGTTGTGTTTAACCTTTTACAGTCCCTTTTTTGGAACGTTTCGCATGCTATAAAGTCCAATTTTTGTAGTTTTTTAAGTATTTTCTAGTCATCAGATTAGGATAAATATATTTCACAAAATAGCAATTATAGACTGAAATTGACTGTAAGCTATGCCTAAACAATTTTCATATACTTAATAGGTCTAGTTGACAGCAAAAACATTCTTTTAGAAACTTTTCAGTCGAAATTCCACATAATTAATAGTCGTAGTGTTTCGTGGGAAAACCGATTTTCCCACTGCGACAGCTCGGTGCGTAGGCCGAGCTGCCTGGGCTACAGAAAGATACTAGCTCGTGCTGAAGCCTTACATACACAACTAAAGGACCAGTAGCGGTTAAGATTGTCAGTAAATTACGAAATTAAAATAAATACCTCTAATACCTCTTGTGTATAGCCGCTAAAACGCCGAAAGAAAAAAGTGAAAAATGGAAACATGTTTAAGTACTAGATGAAAAAGATAACGTCACTTTAAGCATAGTTAGTTGCATTTACTGTAATAAAGAATTTCACGGTGGTGTTGTACGTATAGGAAGTCACCTACTTGGAGATCCAAAGTGTGGCATCAGGAAATGTTCAAAAGTTCCATGTGAAGTGCAGCAGGCGTTACAGAAGCAGCAGCCAGTGAGACTAGAAGCGGAAGCGAAAAAAAACCGGAAATTCGACGCACTGGATAAAGCCGCAAAAGCCCCTAGTAGTGAGGCGAGTGAGAAGCAGGTGTCGTTACCCTCTATATTTCCGAGTGCTACGAAAACGGATGCAGACAAGGTTGTCGCTTGTTTGTTTTATACCAGCGGCATACCTTTAGCTATTGCCAACAGTACTTATTTTAAGGCTGCAATAGCTGCCGTGGCAATATGTGGTCCTCACTATAAACCACTAAGCAGAATCAAAATTTCAATTGCAATGCTAGCTGAGGAAGTAAATCAAGTGGAACAATTTATGGTTTCTTTTAAGGAAGAGGCCGTCAAGCACGGAGTTACGCTTATGTCTGATGGTTGGACAAAAGTGAAGAACAAGCCCATTCTTAACTTTCTTGCAGCTACTGGTGACGGCTGTATTTTTCTCAATGCTTTGGATACTTCGGGCGAAATCAAAGATGTATCGTTTATTGCTGGTGAGATATCAAAGTGCATTGTATCATATGACATGGAAAGTGTTGTACAAGTTATTACGGGCAGTGCATCAAATTGTGTTGCAGCTCGTACGATGTTACAGCAGCAATATCCTAATATAGTTTTCTCGCCATACACGACTCATTGTCTGGATCTTTTCCTTGAAGACATAGGGAAGCTGCCATGGATAGATAGTGTAATTACTGACTCTAAAGATATCGTTCAATTCATCACGAATCACCAGTATTCCCTGGCATGTTTTTGCAATCATTCTCATCTTGAGCTTCTAAAGCCCGACGAAACGAGATTTGCTACTCACTTTATTATGCTCCAACGCTTGAGTACAATTGGCTGACGGAGAGAAACCTTGTACAGTAAAAGTATATTGGAAAATGTTCCAAATCGATCAGTCTGTGGAAGCTGCTGATTTACCACCAGCACGAAAAAAAAAAAAAAAAACAAACAACAAATTCGCCAGTTCGTTATGGAAAGATGGAAAATGTTGCATACAGATCTAGATGCAGCCGGCTTTGTGCTCGATCCTGAGTATTCTCATTTTTTTGCAACATCAAAACGAAGAAGTCGTCTCAGGCTTTCACGCGATGATAGAAAGAATATACCGTGACGACGTTCAGTCGCAGGTGAAAGCCGTGCAACAGCGCATCCATGTATCGTGCAGGACAAAGATTATTTGCTCGACCGATTGCGGTTGCAGCTGCTAAAGAAATGCCAGCATACAGGTGGTGGATGTCATTCGGAGATCACGTTCCGGAGCTGCAACAAGTCGCGGTTAGGGTCTTAGCACATGTGACGTCCGCCTCCGCCTGCGAGAGAAACTGTTCAACGTTTGACTTCATTCACACGAAAAAGTGAAACCGTATCCAGTGCAAGAGAGTGCGAGATGTAGTGTTTGTGCATGCAAAATCTTCGCCTAAAGGAAAAGCTGGACAATATAAATTATATGGAGGAAACCATAGAGTGGTCAGATCAGTCAGATGGTGATAACGACATTGAGTGAAAATAATTTCATTGTAATCTGGAGTACGGTTTAATACTTTTGACATTTTTTTTCATATCTGTATCACTGAAACTTTAAAACTGGCATGTAGCGTGTAAACAAGTAAAATATTGATTCTTGTGTTGCCTAAAAACTACTGGAACAGGGTTTTTTCCCGTTTTTTTTTTTATTGAGGAAAAAATGCGGGGTTTTTTTTACGTTTTTTATTTTAATTTTGACGTTTTTAACATCTATGACACCATTTATATCAATATAGCCAGTTATGTCAGGAAGTAGTCCTACCCGTAAGACGTATCACATGTTGATCTTGATTTTAGTGCTACGTCTTACGAGTCTAATGACGCCATAGTGTAGTTAGTTCCGATGTCGTCGACATCGGAACGATAAATCAAAGTTTCAGGAATATCGAACATACTTGGCAACCTATATAGACACTCTTCCACTAATATATGTTTAATTAATTATACTTACTGCGCTGTTTTTATCAAAATGGAATCAATAGTTAACACTTGCAAACGGACGCATTTTTTGTTCAGTTGACATACATCTGAATTTGCTGAAATGCGACAGTTGTCGAGGTATGCCGAAGTATGTTTAAGTTAGGTTCTAATCGGAAAATATTTCTTGAACGAAACGAAATATTGCTTGCTGTTCAAATAGGCAATATAGAAATAATTTCGTTTCGTGAAAATAAAACAGCTTTATTGAAACTTACTTCGGCATTCCTCAGCCACCATGGCATTGAAACGTGTTTCAAAGGAACATGAAAAATGCGTTCATTTCCTAGTGTCAGAGTTAGAGTCGATCACGATCAGACAGCAAAGTAAGTACATCAATAACTCTTAAATATGTGGATAAATGTTGATACTTATTGCCAAGTATGTGATAAACATGAAAATTTCACCTCTTATTCTCTGTTCAGTATATTTAAAAACACTACACAGCGCTGCTCTTTAGGCAGTAAGACCCAGACGCGAGCAAACATAAATATCAGCGTCGGGGCTTACATTGTAGGACTAGTCAGGAAGCTGTCTACGTTAGGACGGCTTCCTGAACAACCAAAAAGCCTATAATTCAAATATCTTAACAGTAGGCTATGTCCATCAAACCCATGTGTTGAATGTGTATTTAAAAAGTCATACATCGAAAGCTATGCGAATAGCTTTTGTGAAAGGCAATTTGTATAAAAGACGTAGAGTGTTATAGTTTTGCTCCAGTTTCCGTCCGTAGCTCCGAACGTCCAGTGGCCTCAATTGTCTAAACGCATGAACTGTATTTACTGTTAATGTTGCCAAAATAGGTTTTTGACTTTCCTTTCCTTCGTAGTCTAGATTTTTTTAAAAATGTTCTGTGTGACAACATACCACACATTCTCCTATCCACGTGGGGTGACTGGGCCAGCGTTCCCTCTAAGTGAATGGTAGATGTGAGCGCAGTTCTCACAAACCATTCTAAATTTTATTCACTATTATTAGTACCATCCAAAACTGTACTTTAAATTAGTACCATCCAAAACTGTACTTTAAATTAGTACCATCCAAAACTGTACTTTAAATTAGTACCATCCAAAACTGTGCTTTAAATATGGACAGTTTGATAGCTGTAGGGTTACAGGTATAGGTGTAATATCACTGTCAGTCAAGGGACCAGATTGACCTGGAAAATCAATATGACAGCCCCCACTATATCATGTCATCCTGAAGTTTGCCACATGTATTTCACACAAGGCCCATTGTATATGAAACATGTCATGCTCATTGCATCTTGCTTAGTATTCATGTCACAAGATCATCTGAATGCAATAGTTCAAAATAATATCTCATGGCTGTGATCTATTGTGCATAAAAGGTAATATCAAAAGCTGCCTATCTGAAGCACATATATACATTTTTCAGCAAAACAGACTGTACATGAACGTTTAAATGACAGCTTTAATTTTTAATAATTTATAACTTTTCACATACGTGCTACTACTGGCTTGATGCCTGGCTCCAGTAAGTGAAAATATTTGGTTTATTCGGTTACTATCCTCCACCTTGCCTAACAGTAGCACGATTTCATCATCATAGAATTTCCCAAAATGAATTTTAAAAAAATTTTGCGAATACATTTCAAAAAGTTACTGGTTATAAATATTTAGTTTTAAAACAAAAATTGCCCGCTAAAAGATTTAACCATTATATCAAAGACAAAGGTCTAAAAGGATAAAAACAGATAACTACTTGAATGAGTCAGATGACAGTATTTGATTGGCTTAATGCAAAAGATATCATTAGAAAACTTTCAATATGTGACAATTCGAGTTTTCTCCTGCCTTCACAGACTATTTCTGATAATTAGACATTTATATTTTGGGGCAAATGTTTAAGTTATCAAAAATAGGGTAGTAAGGCTCAAAGGAAAGTCCAATTATAAGTGATATTTGGCTATACCACCGCCACACACCTCCGGTTAAGCTTATTTGTAGCCCTTACATTCATTCTAAGCCTGTTTTATATAAACACCATGACGCAACACAAGTATCTGCCCATTCCATTGCCAGTTCCGTTCAAAAGATGATTAAATGCATAACACACCCACCCAATCCATAAACCCTGTTCGCATTACCAGTAGCGAAACTTAATTTCATTCTGAGTAAATGCAATTGTTTGGTTGTTGTTCGGAGAGGTGGCATTCTTCCCCACTTAACTATAATGATTGGCCAAAACATACCACACCTTTCGATAATAGATTGGATGGTTTTAGTCACGTACACGCGAGGGTTTCTGTAATTTGACAAGCACTAAAAAAGTACAAATGTTTAAGTGAGAAAACTTACAGTCAAAAGCGCGCATAGCCTGTTCACTGCCATCGACTGAAACAAGAATTTTTCTTTCCTTCCCTGCCATCATCAAGTGTGTCTGTAACAACTGTACTGAGCTGCTGAGTTCGTGAGGTCTTTCCACTCGAAGTCGTGAGCGTCGCTGAAGCTATCCGAATATCTATAACCTGTTTCAGTAAATACTTGTTTTCAGTGAGAGTCGCACCGTCCCGCGAGTTATAAATTATAATTCAACGTCACGATATACGATGACATACATGTAAGAGAAAGGCGCATAAAACACAATTCGTTTTGGCTCATAAATACTAGGATGATAAAAAAAAAACAATATTCGGCACCCTTGGTGTAAGACATCGACCCTGATATTTATGGCTTTGCGTCTAAGTCTATGTACTTTATTAACGGCAAATTAAAGTCATATTGCTTTTGTCGGATTTTACTTACTCTGATGTATTTTTCTTCTAATAAATTCAAATTGCCACATAGCAAATTAAGCTTTTTTTCTAATTCATTTGTAGATGTATGCGGAATATTCCTAAATTGGATTAAGTTAACGTATTTTTCGTTATCGAAAAGAAGTTTTAAAAAATTACCAATAGTAAAGAAAACGTTTAGATAGCTTTGTTTCTTTCAAGATACATATCCTTTAACCGATTCGTTTTGCTTGTGTCAGACTTTGAATATATTTTTTTTAAAAAATACATAAAAGTAAGCAAAGTTTGACATAAGAAATATGACTTTACATTTTTTAAAAGCACCCAGATGGGCTGCCAAGTGGGTGAGATTATCTTGAAAATTTAGCCTCTCATTAGGCAATAAGACAATTGACCGAAGAACATAGATATCATACTCCATCTATTAGAATGAAGCATATTTTTACACGAGCTATTTCCTTTTATAAAGCAAACCTTGGAGCAGGTTGTATTATCATCGCGTAAGAAATAAAAAAAATTCCAGGATATTGGTCATCTTTCGTTTAAAAAGTATAGCTTATATTTTTTTATAGATGTCGAAACTCTTCAGAAATTACAAACTTTAATTCAGAAGAGTAATTTGTCTAGTTCTCCTTTTAAATAAAATCGCAATATTTACAAACGAAATTGGCATAGACCAGATATTAAGCGAGATAAAAGTGCTTAACCGGATACTATCCAAGGATCTATTCATATGTTTGCTGAATCGATATGATTGTTTGCATTTTCTTTAGAATAAAATAATACATGTACACCATTTAGAATAATATAGACAGTTTTGTCAGGAAGCTGTCTACGTTACGGACTGCTTCCTGATCAAGCGAAAAGCCTATAATTCAAATATATTATAATAAATTTAAAGTATGCGCATTTGATAGCGCCCAGTTTTAAGCAATTCTTAGATGTGTGTGATTATTTGGATTCGGCGCCATGGAAATATTACTAGCCCGAAATAATTAGCCAGTTACTAGGAGCAAACATCACAGAGTCGAGTGTTAGTGAGTTTGAATGATGCCATGGTTCGCTAGTAGTGAATTCAGGTCCAAACCGAATGAATGTCCCTGGAGTAAGATAGTCCTTATTAAAATCTAGTGGTGTGGCTCAGGTGGCAGTATTTACGGTAGCAAACTGGTAAATTACACAATAAAATCAATAAGTAGGGACTTAGTAGATACCGTTTATGTGTCCATAGTGGAAAATGGTGCTGTTATATTGGCGTAATGTGCCTGTAAACGCGTACATTGACTGGCCTAAGGTGGCGGAGCTAAAATAGTTCCCAATGAAAAAGGAGATACTAGTGTATTTTCTATGGCATAACCGGATGGCGGTACGGAAATCTGATGATGATGAAGAAAAACCATGCAAATTGATGGACTTTTGGCAAGTTATTTTATCTGTGGTCTTGTTTTGATTAGAGTAAAATTTAGTATATAAAAACAGACAAGTCTGGCTTTCAAATTTACAACTCAAATTGTATGGAAGTCTTTGGAAATTTGGGGAAACATATTACTTCCAGCGGGATTCGCGCTAGGGTTTGACACCGCTCTGTCAAGTAACAACCCTGTGCGTGTAACAATATTACTGTGGGCTGTGTCCATCCAACCCATGTGTTGAATGTGTATTTAAAATGACTTACAGCAGCAGCTATTTGAATAGCTTTAGTGAAAGGTTATTTGTATTTGTTTGGCGGCAAAAGACTTAGAGTGTTATAGTTTTGTTCCCGTTTCCGTCCGTAGCTCCGAACGTCCAGCCGCCTCAATTATCTAAACACATAAACTGTATTTTGTATTTACTGTTAATGTTAATGCTGCCAAAATAGGTTATTGACTTTCCTTTCCTTTGTAGTCTGATTTTTAAAAAAAAAAATTCTGTGGAACAACTTAACCACATGGGGTTACTGTGGCAGAGTTAAATGCTAAAAAGATACATATAATATGATTTAAAGCATTTTAAAATTATCATGCTACAATTTAGTTAATTTATTGTATAATTCAAGACTTGTCTTACTTATTAAGGTTCATCCCTAGGGGTGCCTGGTCAACTGGTCAAGGGGATCTTAAAGAAATGATATCAAGAAACTATGTCGTCATGGTCATCTAATAAAATGTTTTTAAGATCATTTTCGTATGGAATATCACGAAACTATGTCGTCATGGCTATGGAAATAAAGGTGTTGAGATACTTGTAAATACTTGTTCATTATACGATATTTGAAATTAAAAATATTACGTCTCTATATCGTATACGTTGTCAGGAAATGGATGATCGAGAGTGCATCAACGTGTAGTGTTTGAATGCGCTCAAAGTTTTCTAGCTGCTTCCTTCCACCAAGAGTCATTTTCTTCTCATCCCCTTTTCTTCGGCTTGGAGAGCCGACATGGCTCAGTAGTTAGCATGCAGGACACAAATTCGCTGCATTGTGGGTTCGAATCCTTCTCATATAAGCCTGATCGGCTGTGTTGGTATATCTCTGGCAAAGCCTTACTACCGCTAGTACGTAATGAAATAACCTACGAAGTGTTATTATGCCATTATTAATCAAGCAATCGATCAATATATCTGTCAATCTGTCAGTCAGTCCGGAGTCTTTTTCAATGTCAAGGAAAAGGCCACATGGATTAGTCTGAGAAAATGATGAAGTTTATTGAAGGGAAGGTAAAGTCTGACGACTAATTTTGGGACAAGTTCGTCTTCGTGTAACAACAATATCAACATTTGGAGAAGACTTAACTATCTCATGCATTTAAATGACGAGATGAAAAAGCTACAATAAAAAAGTTTATTCATTAAAGCGTGTTTACAATTTTAGGATTAAAAAAGCAAGATGCACAAAAGAACGTTATTTTCTTTTTAAAATTACCTTTCTGTGGCGTTGCCCGACTCAAAATTAAATTAGAACCATGTGGTATCAAGTAAGTCGGACAAGCCACTATTTATTGTTACACATGACCGCAGGCTAACACCATCCCTTACGTAAGTTTGCCATAGTTAAGAGAGGAAGCTGACCAAGGCCCGTCAGAAGTGTAATTAGCACCTTGGGCTGGAAGGATGTTTTGTACATCAAAGAAGCTGCCAGAAGGAGTGGGCGTGCCTTATCTTCTGGATACGCTGACGGACCGCCAGATTGAATAAGTCGAGTGGATAGGGTCCCAGCGCTACCCAATCAGAATCGAGATAGGGGTGGGGCCCTGATGTATTCTAAAATATATATCTTTAACCCGGCCATCGAGCGTTAGTTGCCATAGTCGTTACAGAACGCACCGTGAATTGGAACTCCGGCGGCCATACGTTAATTGGCGGGAAAAACCTTAGGAACAGGATTCTAAGTGTAGCTTCTTAAAAGGTCAGTGAGCTATTTGTTTAATCTTTGCTGTCTGCGACTGCATTTAATTGTAGATCGGGTATATACGTATTATTACTAAAATCGTAGTAGGAATAATTATTTTGTGATGTTGATATGTTTGTATATTTTGAAGAATGGGTTCCTATTTGTAAAGAATCGTATTGCTTGCTAGCCGTCGTAAGAATTAATACCATTATAATTCGCTATGTGGTTGCTTTATAGTACAATAGCACATTATCCTCGTAATTATAGAAATTGAATGGTATCTTTGAAATGATTTCACTGTGAGAAATTAATAATATGAATATTTGAATATTTGTGTACGCGTGTGGGAGTGTAGTGTACAGACATACGTCTGGCTGTCGTAATATTGTAAGTACAATGACAATACTTACAATATTTAAGTACAATATATATATATATATATATATATATATATATATATATATATATATATATATATATATATATATATATATATATATATATACTTATATATACAATATATATATATACAATATATATATATATATATATATATATATATATATATATATATATATATATATATATATATATATATATATATATATGTATATATATATATATATATATATATATATATATATATATATATATATATATATATATATATATATATATATATATATATATATATATATATATATATATATATATATATATATATATATATATACTTATGTGATATGATGTATGGATATATGATATCGTGCTATTACGCCATTGTTTCCCTGTAAGAGTGTGTGGGAATTTCGATGTGTATGTATGCGTGTCCTAAAAGGTAATAGCCTTATTTGATGGTTAATTGATGATTTAGTGTGAGGTGAGATGTGATAAACCCTATGTTAACGCCTTGTGATTTTCACAGGAAGCTTCGAGGGACAGACTGGTGAGTGGTCCCAGTGTCTCCGTTATAGACGGAAGGAAGAGAAGGAAAGAGGGAAATCTGGAGAGGAAGTTCGGGGAACAGACCAGGGAAAGTGGTCCCAATAGTCGTGATAAAGAACGGAAGGAAAGTGAAGGGAGGAGAGAAGTCGGGAGAGGTAGAATCCAGGAGGAGTGGGAGGATCGGATAAATAGATGAGTACAACCAAAGGCCAGGTGGAAAATCGAACTCACACTGGAAATCATAAGATGAAATAGGCTATCACTTAAAGGACGAGTGATTGTGTGACATTTAAATTTATAGGCTTATTAAATTGTTATTGTTGAAATTTCATCTTCGTGTTATATATATATATATATATATATATATATATATATATATATATATATATATATATATATATATATATATATATATATATATATATATATATATATATATATATATAATTTAACCGTCAGCAGTGCTGACTGGGGGCTCGGAGCCGTATACCTATCTGGTCTTTAATTTAAATTTAAATTCACGAGCCGGGTGGAACTTCCATAATATTTTAATCAATATTTTGGAAGTACCCCACCCCAACCTTTGCAGAACGCTACACTTTCCATAATGAGATTTCTCGATGATATATACTTTATCAACGTTCTAGCACCTGAACAAAATACGATAACATGTGTCCAGCTTCGAAGCAATGTTACGGTAAGTCTGTCTCTAATATATGAGCTTTCTAAAAAAAAAAATAGACTGGTAAGTGGTAAAATTAAATTACATTTACAAGTTTCATTTAATTTTCCGTAGGAGCGGTTTAGAATAACACACCCAGTTCCTGGACAAAGCGTTTATTTATAGCAACATAACATGTACACATTGTATGCAAACGAGGCTGATCAATTTGGCATATTACGTATTGACACAATAGGCTTTCCAAAAAATCTTAAATAAGTTTCCGTTACGCCATCCTGTGCAGATTAATGTGCAAGTTACACGTCACCACTTGGCTGGCTGCACTTGTAATTGCAGTGTATCGTCTTCAACGTACGTTGTGCAGTTAATATTGAAAAGTGTCTGTATGTGTTTTATGCAATTCTCTATTAATCCACCATGAAATTGAATCTTTAGTTGCACCTTGGTAAGGTTTCTCTATGATATTAAAAATAGCCCATTTGTATCACCCCATAGTTTTGTACGATTCAAATATTCTTGAATATAAATAACCTATATTTTATTATCCGCATATGCCTCTAAGACGATTTATAGAACATAGTTTTCAGGTCAACTTTGTTTACCCAAACTACCTATCGTGTAGGTGAATTTACGATCTGTCAATAAAATGTTCCTTATGTCAGGTAAATGAAGAGTATGATAATATTGTGCAGTACGTATGTGTAGTAATGTCACCGATTATAATGTTCAGTATTTCAAAGTTGAGTCACAATTCACTTATAGTCTATCTCAGTAATCTTATGGAACATGAACATGTAATGAAGATAAATAATTTAGTAACGTTGGTCGTCTTGCTAAATATTTAAACAATCGTCTTATCCGAACATTGGATTGCAAATTCTTAATAGTGCCCATTGCTACAAATCCGGATAAAGCTGGTCGAGCTGTAATAATTCTGACCGAGCTGTAGCAATGATGATTGAGCTGTAACAACGATGATCGAGCTGTACCAATGCTGACCGAGTTATAACAATGCTGACCGAGCTGTAGCAATAACGCTCGAACTGTAACAACGATGATCTAGTTATAGAAATGAAAATGTATCTTAAAGAATGTTTTGGCGTGATACATTGCTGCATTAATATTTTGGCGTGATACATTGCTGCATTAATATTTTGGTGTAATACATTGCTGCATTAATGTCTTTGAATTTCACTGAAGTCATGAACGTCTAGTCTAGACTACGTATGTGAGTAATATGTATTTAAGCCTAAACGTTGTATGTTAATCGTCCCATAAAAATGATATTTAATGAGCCAGATTTTTGGCGCTTGCTAGCACACTAAACAAGTACACGCAAAAGGCGTTGCTTCCACCTTGGTGGGCTGGCCGGGAGCCGGGATGGAAAGCTGGTTAGAGCGTCAGTATTTTGCGTCAATCCCCGTGAGCCTGGGCGGGAATCAAGGTGGGAAGGCATGGAATCAGCAGGTTGGTGACCAGCTGTTACCCGGTTCAACAAAAGGGTAAAACGCTTGGTTGCTGGTCAGACGAGACAACAACCCACCACCCTCACTTCCACCAAAACACACCTTGCGGCTGGCTTAATACTGTTTTTATTATTGATAGAAATATCGAAGTATTGAGGATAAGATGCACACTGGATGCCTTTGTGTCTTTGCTGAATAGTTGGACTTTGGTATGACATCGCACTATGATCTGCCTCATAATGACATAGCTAATGTAATGTTAAGAGTGGAGTTGTTCACTTATATACGTTGAAGCAGTTCCCTAACTGCCGTTAATTTCACGGTAAAGATCGCTGCAATCGTTTCAAGTGTATCAAGTGTAAATGTCCACAGCAGTCGTAATATAAAACTTGAGTAAAAAGCAGTTTTCACCACATCCACAATCTCCTTTTAAAACCAATGAAATGTTTAAGAACAAGTTATGAAAGTAATATATTTTTGTTATTTCTATGAACTATATATTTTATCAAATGATGCATGTAGTGTGTCATAATGTTATGCAATTTAATTATCTAAGTTATTGATTTCAATAAAACAAGACAAATTTTCTATACAAATGTGTATAGCGGTGCAGCCTACTTATTAGGGAACTTTTCAAATAATATTGATATTCATACGCTTTTTGCAATTCGTTGCAACATCAGGTGTATGTTCTAGGAAATTAAATGGCTTTACGTAAGTAATGGATTTTACTCATACAATAGACTTATTGAAAGAAAAAAAAAATCCTATATTTAGCTGATCATATGCTGGTCAATACATGGGTCAGACTAAATGCCATATTTCATTATACCTATAGCAGTGGTTTCAAAGTGGGCTGTCGGATTACCGAGGGGTCGGGGTGGCAGGGTAAGGGTGTGTGTGCAGAGGATAAACGAAAACAGTTTGGGAACTACTTACGTAGAGTATATTCTATATGTTATTATTATTATTATTATTATTATTATTATTATTTACATTTTCTTAAATTAAAGTCGTTTATTTTTTTTTCATCGAAGCTGATTATTACACCGCTATGTCGGGGAGGGGGGGCCGGGGTGGCGAGTGGGCGGGCGAATGGTCAAACGCGCTGACCTTTTCTCGAGCGCTGCCATCTTACCACGGCCAGCATGGGTTCAAAGTCTCAGGTGCGGCCTATGAGGTGATGTGTGAAAGCTTGCCAGTAGCTTCCAATGAATCGACGTTTGTTACCATGTTTTGTTTTGGTTGTGTGTGTGAGTGGATTCTTTGTTGTTGTTTTTTTTTCTTCTTTTTGGGCCGCCGTGTTTATATTCTGAGCTGAAAAGAATGGTGCTATGCTCATAGCAATAACAGTGCTATGTGCTATATTTTAACCCATCCTGAACCGATCAATAAATGGCTGACTGAATACCATACTTACCTACCTATCAACACTCGCTATAATCTAAACATGCGTATGACATGTTTACACTAGACCGATCTTGGGCTTTGTAAACAATTTGAAGTTAACATTTGGGGACAGGAGCTGGCCTACTGTATCTTCCAACGATATAACGGGTATTATCGTATCGCAGTACTCGAGAAAGTTTTCGTATTTTTCTGCATAGCGCCACCTATCATGAACATATCTAAACTTCAGGACCATACGTTATTACTTCAGCATCACCAGTTGTTTTGGGGAAATCGCGGGACTTCTGGCGAGTATGGGGCGAGTACGCTATTTTAGAAATGCACATAGGAATATTATTGTTTGCAAAAAATAGCTGTACCGCATGGTTCTCAAATAGAATTTATATCTACTTACAAATCAGTACCATTGTAACAAATCGGTTAACCAGTTTGTCGTCCACGAACGGCATTTAGGGGTAGCAAGTAAGGCGACCGCCCCAGGTCCCGCTCTTGAGGGGACCTTGCGATTCAGGCCTAAGGTCATCCTTATAGAGTTTGTCAAGCTATATTCTGGCCCCGCGCGGTCATAGTCGGCCCTAGGCCACGCGTACTCCTAACGCCGCCTCTGTTGTCGTCTGATACTTTTCAAAGATGTTATGCAACAGTCAGAGCACACGATTACCAACCTGTTTGTCAAGAACCGAGAGGTCGAATCTAAGGTAGCATAACAACAGGAGTCAACATGTGAAGCCTGTTATCAGCTTGTTTCTGGTGACTTTAAACCACTGATATAAACAATTTGTTGTTTATTGTTGGAACTCAAAACTTGTATGAACAGTTTGTGCTTGACGTGTTCTTGATGCTCATGTTGGTGGGCCAGTATCACCAACAATCCTGCGCACCCACCCCAAACAGATGCATTCTTTAATTCTGTCGGATACGTTTCTGTAATTGGAGCTAACAAGTGGCAGAACGAGGGTCATGGAAGAATCACATAATCTCGAATCTACATGTCGTTTGTTTATCGATCGTTTTCACAGTGATCTGGTTTAAACTGGAACCTCAATGCCTTTTAATATCGGGCAAAGAACACAAACATTTATTTACCTATTCCCCGATGATAACTTTAAGACCCGCTATACCATAGGCATAGCACAATAGTATATAATATATTTTTGGGGAGCGTGTGATGGCCTTGTGTTTGTGGCTCCGGGGAAGATGTTGCAGTCACCCGATTTGGGGATGGGAATGAGTTAAGGGTTAAACTATAATTTAAAAAATAAATAAATCGCAAATAATCCTAAATGTTCTATTACAAGGCTAAATGTATGAAGCTCCAATTTAATTCCAGTGGTATTCCAATATTGAATGTGTTGAAGTGCCCATAGTCACGAAAGTACTAATGTGTCAATAACCAGGAGTATAACGATGCGCTAACAGTTTTGTTGATGTATACTGTCGTTTAAAAACTAAATGTCATTGGTCGGGCACACCATGAACTTGATTTTGGACAAGGTCAAGGACAAAATACAGATGTACACAACACATAATAACATAAAGCAAAGCAAATTAAACAGTCATCATTACGGCCATCTTGGAAACTTTTGTTATCGCTCCTCTTCCGAATTGATGACCACACTGATATGTATTTTTGGTGCGGGTGGGGGGGGATAAGAAAGAGACAATTTATAACATCCAATTAGTCCTAACTGAGAAATGGTAACAATCTTTTTTTAACTATATCTGCTACAATGACCATTATTATAATCTTTTCAGGCTAGCTTTCTTGCATTAAAGGTGATATTGACTTGAGGAATTTGCCATAACACTTATAATAATGTCTTGTTGATCCTTAAAATCGTGCCGACCTTACATTTAATATGGCCGCAAATGTAGTCAGTTTGAAAACCTTTCCATTCCACAAGAATATCAAAGATGGCTTCGAGCAAAGTTGAAAAGTAGAAGTGGTTTTATTTTGAAATCCTGAGGATTCTTCTCGGTCAGTAGAATACCAATCCATTCAAGGGGCTCTTATGAAGTAAACGTTTTTAGAATCAGTGACCAATAATGAAGGCCAAAGGTTAAAATCCCCAACAGTTAATGGTCAAGTGGCTTCGAACCGCCCATAATTTTTTGTATGAAAACAAAAATTGGACTAGTCGTATAGCATCATGTTTATAGGTTAGGGATAACTGTCAAATGCTATGGGGTACAGGTAAAAGCCGACTTGTAACCCAGAAGTAAGGAAATTACCCTCCTTCTAGAGCTTAGGGTTTAAGTAAACCTTTATGGTTCAGTGGCATAGGTCAGAGGTTATAGGTGAAGATCAAAGGTGTGGGGTAAACGTGAAAAAATAACGTCGTCCAATAATAAGGTGTCAAGTGGCCTGATATATTCCTTTATAAACTGCTATTTGTTACAAAAGTTATCAGCGTTGGGTCAAGATCGAGAATAAGCAGTTCAGTCTGGCTTCCTAATGGTAAATTTGGACACACGTTCTGTTACAAATAGAGGACAATGTTTACTAATGTTAAGACAATCCTCAATGGATGGTAAATTACACGTTCTGTTCGAATAGAAGAAAATGTTTACTATTGCTAAGCTAAGACAATCCTCAATGGATGGTAAATTTGGACACACGTTCTGTTACAAATAGAAGCCAATATTCAATATTGCTAAGACAATCTTCAATGGATGGTAAATTTGGGCACGTTTTGTTACAAATAGGCAGGCAGGCATCGGATGCATTTCTGTAAATTCTAAGAATACATTTTCAGATATGCATAAGAACTCTAAGGTATGTAAATGATCAGGGCCGGCGCTTCCACTAGGCGAACTAGGCAATCGCCTAGGCTTCCACTAGGCGAACTAGGCAATCGCCTAGGGCGCTGGGCTAAGGGTTTATTTCATGATGGGCGGGTGGGGGAGGGCGTGAGTGGAAGGGGGCGCCAGATATCTGATCTCGCCTAGGGCACCAAAATGCCTTGGACCGGCGCTGTAGATGATGACATGGAAAGCTTTTGACACGGGATATTGAGAATTCATATTGACTTGTGCATCGGAATTTATGTTTAAGATCTTTTATCGTTTTTGGAGAGAGAACTATTTTTGTGCATTATATATCGGTGTACTCATGAAATCATCGTGAAAAGAAAATCCCCCAAGGCAGAGTTCAGCTGATTCACACGAAGAAATAGGACACTGTTTAAATAACATGGCATGTTTGTTTCGTAAGTAAAATTTCTGTGAAACGCATGTTATGTACATTTTATTGAAGATAACTTCGGTAAGCAAGGATATCATTTGACAGCATGTACAAATTTATAATAGACTTAAAGGTTTCTTATCTCAAAATATAGACGAAAGCTTGAGACACTGTCGGTCTGTCAAAACGTGGCATTTAGATTGGCAGATAACGTCGTTTTATAAAACAGAAAAAGAAACACCTTTTCCAACATTAAACCGTGGCTAAAGTGTGAATGAAGGGATGAAAGTTAACATTTCTTCCAAGTTTAATTTTTTTTTTTTAAAAATCGCTTGCCATTCCCACAATATTTTTGGCATAATCCTGATGCAACAAAATGTTGTTTATATCATATTTAATTAATTCTCTCGTTCATTAAATTCTATATAAACATGTAAATATTTGAACAATTTTCACATATTACTTGAAACATAGGATGAATTTTTCCCAAAAGAATTAACAGCAACTTTTTGAAAATACCTACCCATTTGGAAAAATAAATGACAAAACATGAATTGGGAAAAAAATGCATATTTTCTTTTTACATGTCTATGAAAATGTAAAACACTGCAATTATGAATAATTTACCCAACTAGACCGCTCCGGTGGTCTAAGTGGTTAGAACGTCCGCCTTCGATGACAGAGGTCGCTTGACGCTCAGCATTAAGAGGTTAGTGTTAGGACTGGTCGGCCTGGTGTCAGGATAATGTGACTGGGTGAGACATCATGCTACATGTCTGCGGCATGATGTCTCAGTGTTCGACATCACTATAAACTGCCTCACTGCAGACATCGTAGCGATATGACTGAAAAATTGTTAAAGCTACGTTAAAAATCCTAATCAAACAAACAAACAAACAAACAAACAGAGGTCATTGGTTCCAACCCCAGTACTAGCAGTTGCCTCGCCTGTCGCTTATCATTAAGTGGTTAATGTTAGGACTGGTCGACAGGCTGCAAGGATATTGTATTGTGACTGGGTGGAACTTCATGCGTCGTGTTTGCAGCATGATGCTCAAGTGCAAAAACATTATCATAAACTGCCACAATGGAGACATCGACATGATTACAAGTATTAAAGCTACGTTAAAGATATAACACACACACACACACACACACTTGAGTAATTTCATAATTGCTTAAAACTGCATATAAAAACAATGGTCCATACTCATAAAACATATCATACAAAAAACTTCTTCTTGTTGTTTCCCAGTAATTGTTAGCTATACACGGCTGGCAGAACTATTCGAGTACCTGTTCGGGAAAAAGCTACTGGCAGTCTTTCCCACATACCCGTGATTGGCGAGCCTGAGACTCGAATTTACGAAGACAGACGTGAGATGGATGAGATCCATAGAAGCGAGCGCATTAGAACACGTGGCTACACGTGGCTACCTTTGGCCGTGGTTACTATTGCGTTCTTTTTAGCGGAATATATTTTTTGTCTACTGCGGAATTTGTTATATAGTATAATTCTAGCGATGATTTTGTCTGACATTTCATAACAGCAGGTGATCGATGATTATGAGTTCCCAGGGCTACATATGTCAACAGTAATGTTTCTCTGGTAGGACTTTATTCCATAAAAATGTGCTCCAACCGACATGTCAGCGGTGTCAGGAAATTAATTACAGACACAAAGTAATATGTAATTGTATCTTTAGAGCGAAATTGCTTTCTTCTACTCGACATTTCCCAGGAATATAGCCCATTTATAGACGAGATAAGAACCGAAAAAAAACTGAAACAGCTTTTAAGTTCATCTTTAAAATATGAGACAGCTTTCATAAATAAAAGAAGAAAAAGAAAAGAAAAAAAAAACCTGAGCATATATGGGAGGTTTGATCATCGCTGGGAATCTTGGCACCATTTATAAACATTAATGTCGAATGAAAAGAACGAAGAGTCAGATGACATTTTAGAAATTTGTATTGTCCTTCTCATCAATTTACCGATGGATGAGAAAGTCTGAATGAACCCCTGACAATCACTATGACGATGGAATTCTAATCAAACAATGTTTAGTTATTTTCATTGTCTTGCTTATTATCCGGTACCTTGTAACGTGGTTGGATACTTTAGTCGCTGTGAAAACATTTCGTGTCATCCTCTGACTTTTTTTTACGGTACATGGACATTTTCAGGCGTCTGAATGAAAGCCATTTCGCTTATTAATTCAACAATTTATCCGATATTGTCACCACCTCTTGTTTATACATCTGATCTTCGAGAGCTGCAGTCTCCAGTTTATCAATAAGGTCCTTAAGGGTGACAATCGATTCGTAAACCGACTTCACTATGCTGAGTGAATTATAAATATTCTGATCTACTTTGAAGCAATGCGATAAACATCATTTTCGATGCATCTAAATCTCCAAATTGTAAAGTCTTGCCATTCTTTCATACTTTAAGATATATGTTTCACAAGCAACATCTAGTCAAATTTTTTTGTGATCTTTGAAGGCACAGCAAAGCTCTTTATGGTCGGAACAAAAATAGCTTTACAAAACAATATGAAAAACTCAGTGAGACTCCATTTCCAAAGTCAAGGTTGCATGTAGCTGTTACATGTTACTACTTTACTGCTATAATCTCCCGTGTTGTGGTGCGGTACAACACCAAACCAAGGACAAAGCACGTACGTTAGATAATGTGATATGCAATATTGCAAAGGCTGAATATAAAACAAAGTTTCTTATGCAGCAGATGGACAAAAGTCTTTCATTTTTATTCAAATTATATGCTTAAATTATTCCATAAAGAAAAAGAAAACAGATGAACGTTAATATTGAGAAGTCTTTAACTAGTTAAAAGTATGCTTATATTTTTTTATGAATGCATAGCATCAAAAGACCAGTCTAGGTTATACCTCACCTTCCTTATGGTTAATAATAACGCGTTCCATGCTACAGTCTAGCTAGGTCAACATGGGGTACATGTATCAGGGAAGCTCCTACCATGCTTAATAATTAATGACCCATCTCTGTCGGATATGCCACGTGTCAAAGCTTTTAGAGCTTAGATTCCTACAGACAATGTACTGTAATTGAAAAAATGCCAATACCGACAGAAAACTAATCAGACGACCTATAACGCTTCTAAATAAGTCTTAGAGTTCGTATCAGCACGCTGAAAATATGTGTATAAATAAAATACTACAGTGCCATCTCCATTCATTATAGTACCTTTATTTCTAACACTATAATAATAATAATAATAATAATAATAATAATAATAATAATAATAATAATAATAATAATAATAATAGTTATAATAATAATAGTTGTAATAATAATAATAATAATAATAGCTATAATAATAATAATAATAATGACAATAATAATAATAATAATAATAATAATAATAATAATAATAATAATAATAATAATAATTGTATGAATTAAACAATAATGACGACAAATACAGTTCATGTTACTAATACTACTAGTATTACTACTTCTATTAGTAAAAGTCGATGAAAATTTAATACCTATCTAAGCATCACTGTATATCTGTGTTGGAAATCAATTAGTTTCAAATACAGCTTTTTAAAAAGCCCACATAATACCTTTTTCTCTCTTCATGTATACTTTGACTTTTACGTGTACTCCGTCCTCGGGCAATTCGACAGTTTGCCTGATCAACTTATACAATGATTTCTACCTCTGATATAAATGCAAATACTTATTTTCCCCTCTTTCTCCAACAACTACTACTAATTGTGTGGTTTTTCTAAATATTTTAACACTACAAACAAAAATACTGTTTTGTTGAAATAAATGATTTAGAAGAACAAACTACAAATTTAAAAACAAAACGAGATTAAACGAGATTAAAATGACAATATTGAGTTGTGATGAGCAACGCTATCAGACTAGCACGACCCGTGCAGCTTGCTATTTTTAGCCCAAAGCAGGTTTGGAAAATATCAATTGACTTTTACAAGGTATTGAATGGAGTCATCAACATGGCGGATGATTAGAATATGTTTATCTCACTTGTATATTTGCAGTCTACATCTTTGTAAATAATGTGCTCAAAAAGGTAGAATTGTGAGCTAATATTAAAAGTGTGGATCTCTACTATTAACCCAAACGTAAATGGAACACCATGAAGGCACTGGAGATTTTCCGTCAAACAGTGAAGTTTTCATCTTGTATTATTGGGGGAGGTGGCAGTTGGAGGGGGTGTTGTTGTCTGCTTTCTCAGTAGGCAGAAATATTTTATATACTAGAGTCTTGAATTGAGATTTTTCAGAAACTGGCTGCTAGACAGATTTATTCTTAAATACAAATTTTGCTACGATTTATTCACCGACACATGCTCTAAGGATGACTGAGTTGTCTCCCTAAAAATACATTTTCACTCCCGATGGTCGCAGCGACTGTTTGAGAGCCACACAACCATAGCTACTCGGACGCAATATGAAGCACCTATCTTAGGAAGGCAGACATTATATTTCTATAATCAAAAAATACTCCGTTCTTTTGAAAACAGTAAATAATAATGAGTTTGTTACCTTTTTCTCACTATGGGGCGCCGTGTGGCCCAGTGGCGAATGATCATTTCCATTTCACCCATATGTCCGTGAGGGTTTGTATCTCTGACTCATCCAATGTTGGTATGCGAGAAAGCTTGCCAGCTTCCCATGGGTCTCTCTCTCTCTCTCTCTCTCTCTCTCTCTCTCTCTCTCTCTCTCTCTCTCTCTCTCTCTCTCTCTCTCTCTCTCTCTCTCTCTCTCTCTCTCTCTCTCTCTCTTGGAGAGCGTTGTTGGTCAGTGTCAACAAGCTCTAGAAATGGGGATCCCCACCCTATGATAAAAAAACAAACAGACAATAGATAATGAACAATGAACAGATAGAAAAATTTAAGATATACATTTCGATAAAAAAAATAAACAAATAAGATAATGACTAGTATGCAGATACTGCATTCATTCTATTTGCTGTTGCAAAGACAGACGGATAGATCGGTACTACGGGAAGGCAACATTTTGATTTGATTTGTATGTGTACATAGTCGACATATGGTGTAATGTATTAATATGTATTGATGACATTGTTGCAGTGTAAGTTTTTCCAAATGTCTTTATTCTGAAATGCACCAGTACTGCAATTTGCGAAGTAATGGATGAAATTATATTGGAATTAGAGCCCAAAAAAAACTAGAAATAACTTATTATTAAGTACTTAAAATTAGGTCACAATGACCTTACTTTTGCGTGTGATATATGATTATCAGAAAAATCACACACATGTCAATTCTAATGTCAATATATGCAGTGGTCTAAAGATTAGGCAAGGGTAGGGATGATCGCAGATTTTTTTTTGACAAATAGCAGTGACCAAGTTTGATTTGCAAACCAATGTCATTCTCGGTTGCTTTGGTGGTATTATAGCCATGGGCAAATTTTAAGCAATATGCCTATATTATTTGTTGTGCTACTTTTTTAGTTAGTTTCAATAACTCTTAATATAGTTCAATTCATATTTTGAAAACAAATCAGATATAATCGTTATTTACAAATGGCTCTATTCTTTTTTTAAATTTGAGCCGCAGTAGAAAATTTGGTAAAGTGTCGGACACGTAATCCAGGGATTTATGGTTCAATATATAATAAAGCTGGATCACTCTGACATAACTTATAGTACTTTATAATTATTATTATTATTATTATTATTATTATTATTATTATTATTATTATTATTATTATTATTATTATTATTATTGTGTGTAGTGCGTGCACAGCCATTTAAACACATCTTAAAGTGTAAGCACATCTGCACATCACATATTTCGCTACAATGGCTTGAGAATATCTCAATAAAATGTCTCTATTTTATTACGTCATTACATTATGTTACGATTCACAACATTATATGCCTATATTTTAGCGTGCAGAAGAAAAATGACGTATTAAAACAGGCTATACTCTACCACGACAGGAAGAGATGACATGTGAAATAGTCTCGCATAAAAGACGACCACTCCAAACTGGTCCTATTGTGTATTGATGGATACATAGGATACTGAAAAACGTGACGTTGTAAATGATGACATATATAAACAAACCATACAAAAGAGTGTGGATGATAAAATTAGTGCACCGCATGACTGGTTATTAAATAGCGGGTGTTCAGTTTAGAAAAACAAAAGAAAGATACATTGCTATAAACTGTGAACAGCATCGATAACGATAACGATTATATAACAAGACAACGGTTAGATAATAAGCAGATGTTTAGATAACTTGCAGACGGTTTGATAAAAACCAGATTAACCTCATCTTTCTTAATAACCATTTATACATGCATTCAGTTATTAATAGTTTGTCCCACAGCTGGCTCTTCCTTAGGATGCAACCCATAGATTGACCCTAATTTGTATATTCGTTTCTTCTAACTTGCCTATGTCATCATTGGTTGGCCGAAAATAATAAGGCCTCGCGCATTTTAAGTGTTTTATTTAGTTGACGTAGGACAAAAATTTATTGTGTTTATCCTGAGTTATGTAGCCATGGGTAAATTGATGACAATTATAAAACTTACAGTCCAAATTATCTTTGTATCGACACACCACAAATAAGTCTTGTCACGAGGATGTCAAAGAGTCTCCAGCTGTAATTATTTAATAGTGTGTGTGTGTGTGTGTGTGTGTGTGTGTGTGTGTGTGTGTGTGTGTGTGTGTGTTTGCACTTCAATGCGTTTTGCATGACACAATGATCTGCAGCTTTGGATCGGGAATATCTCGTATTCATCGCCTGGGTGCACAAGATAAACATGATGACACTCCACACCCCAAATTCCGTACCTGATTCCAACCCCACCGTAGCGAACAGGTGTCTGGCTCGGCCTCTAATCCCTGGAGATATAATTTTTCAAAATTTCTGATATTGTTTTGGGTTGATATGTAGATATGCATAACAGTTTAAAAAAATGTATTGATGATCCTGGAGATAAGGCTCAGGTTATACCATTTTCAAAATACCAAGTTATATGATATAATTCTTATTTTGAATTTGTGCAAAGTGTAATTATTTTAAACAATATGGGTATCTCACGCACGATTTATTAGCACGCATCTTTATTTGTTGGTTGTATTATTTCTCGTGAAACAAGGAGTGCTGCCTTTCTCGGTTTAATACAAGAACGTTTGACTCGTATTTGAGAATGGTGTGCCAAGTACTCTCAATGATAATAGAACACTGTGTCCGATAACGGTGATGTGCATGCACATCATCACAACAATGGCTATGTGGTGCCAAATAAATGTAAAGTTTAATTTTTTTTCAAAAGTTAAATAATTGCAAAAGAAAGTTTTGGAAGTTAAATCTTTTAAATTAATGTAAACATGAAGAAAAAAGTTAAAATATAAAAAGTCAAGATATTTTGTACAATAAAACAAAAAAGAAATGAATAGAAGACTGATTCTTTACTTTAAATGATCAAAGTATGACTTTTATAGGGAACATGGTTTACCCCGCTATTAAAATAAGGTATATATTAATTATGGCATGTCCCTTTTACGATTAAATCATACAAATCAACACTTGTCACGCAGAATGCTTGATCTATAAAGAAAGAGCAATACTTTGCTTCAGATTATTGATTTTATCTGCTCCTTAGCTATCTCAAGTCAGAGTCGGATTTTGTATTGCATGAACATATCTATCTATCACTGTATACCTTTAACACGAAAAGAAATTGCTGTAGGGCTGGTCCACTCGAAAACCGATTTGTGGATTTTTGAATTCATAATCTCGACAGCTGAATTTTGGAGCAATGCACGCGGAAAAGTTTTAAAAATGTAACTGTAACTGCTGTTATCCAGCGACTATACTTATCATGGTAAATTGCTCAAGAATGTTGTAGGTCCTCAGATACATCGGACTGCATGATGGTATATCGTATTTACGATTTTCAGTATGTAACCAGTCCTATGAAGTTAATGCTAATGGTGTGTTACCTTTGTAGGGTACTATTAATTATTGTCTTAAATAGGCTATATTTATTTAGGACTGTAACGTCACCCTCTTAGTAAGAGGGGTGGTTAATTTGATTTGGCTGACGTTATCTAGGGAATGACCTCCCTCGATTGTACAGCCCGGTGTGAGTGGACAGATACTATATCAACAGAGGTATGAGCAAGACTATTGGGAAGAAATATTGCAAAATCAGCCTCCCCCCTTAGACAAGAGAAATAATAAACTTAATCAACACAAATTATTAGAGGCAATTCCAATTTAACTTAAATTATGTCAATATAATTTAATAGGAATGTCTAATTGGATTTTTTTCATCATAATAACAGTGGTGAAAAGAGTGCAATGTCCACGACTGATTGCATCACATTTCTGCCTTGACCGTGTTCCAAAGTCTTCCTATTTCCTCGAGTTTACTATTCCGAACGCTTCTTCCCTTTCTGGACCTTCTAGTACTTTAATTTTGAACTCGTCACTTCTTTTTCCGGTCTTTCGTCTTCGGACTGTCCCGGAAAGCTGTTCCTTAAAGAACAACATTACCCCTAAATCTCTATATGTACCGCTTTCTACACGTACATAAAATTTCTCGCTTACGCTACTCAGAAGCATACTAACTATCCACACTGCATAAATCTTGACTTAATCCGATAAACACCACCCTCGCTTCACGGCGACTGGCCATACATTACAACGTGAGCGGTGTATATAACATTACCGTATATCTTTACCTATACTACTACATTTTCGATTACTAATGCATAAATTGACAAAATCTAGTTCACAGCAAGTCCAAAACTACAAGATTTTTAAACACTACACAAAGGTAATTATCGCTACCTCACGATAAACAGTATTATATATTTCCTTTGTATATAAAGGAAGATATTTCATATAACCCTATAAAACCCTACACGGAAGAAAGCTATGATCACATACAATCAATTCTATTAATAAACTGTAAAATTAAAGAGATCAATTGCATAACAAATCTAGCATCAACACATTTCCATGAAATTGAATAAACGATATTTAATATAGATTCTATTCATATCAAACACATTTCCATTTTTAAAAAAATCAATAATAGAATAATACGTGAAATTAAAATTGCGTACCTTAATAATGTTCTCTTTCATAGCACTAAACCTGTCTTTTCTTACAAGACAGCCACCTTGTCCCTTTCTTGCTTACGAGGGAAAGCACTATTCTCTCTAGGTTTTCTCAGAGCCAACTTCTCCTCTCTCAAGAAATTTCGGACTAAAAAATAACGACCAAGGTTGTCACTTTAAATTCATGTTACTTCCAAAGTGTACGCTTTAATTTTACTCTGACCAATCGTAATTTGCAGTTCCTTGAAGGTTTCCCAAGACAAACATTTCTTTCGTCAAATTTTTGATAGCCTAGGATCTCTGGACTACGTTGCATCACAACTTCCCTTTAAAGAATGACTATTTGACATGGTTCCTATCAAGTGGTTATGGTTTGTAGATCTGTTATGTAAAAAAAAAGTGTTATTAATATTTCTTGCTATGAGACGGAATTAGTCGTAAGTTAAGTAACGTTAATATCCATGGAGAGAGAGAGAGAGAGAGAGAGAGAGAGAGAGAGAGAGAGAGAGAGAGAGAGAGAGAGAGAGAGAGAGAGAGAGAGAGAGAGAGAGAGAGAGAAGAAGAAGAAGAAGAAGAAGAGGTGTCGCCACGATGATAAGTCACAGCTACATCTGAAAAGAGAAGTCAGACATCTATTTTCTGCTGATATGAAGAACTAATCTGACCCGATTGCGCATCTGTATTTATACACACTCGGTCAGATTCAGGGTTAGACAAGGTCATACCCTCCATGTACCAGTCAGAAAAATGCTGACTTTCTCTCCCAAGCAATAACCGGTTCCGACAGGTGGAAACCAATTTGTTTTACGTCATAAGACTTAGTCTTGTGGTTTATTTATATTCGTTTGGCAACGTTATACCAAATATGGGTATCCGTTGTTGGAAGCCATCTTGTTTAATGTCTTTTTAGAAGTTTCTAGAGAAATATTACTCCACTTTTAATTAACCGAATTGGACTTCCGCCAATGCCTAGGTTACAGAATATATATATATATATACTAATGAAACCTAGAGATTGTAGCTGAGTCTGCAAAATGCATGTATTATGTTTTTCGTTATATATTTCCACACAACACTGTACATTAGCAAAGCTCTAGTTATTTTTACCGGTCTTATGCAGTATGGCTATATACATTGCCTTTTTTCCACTTGCGCAGCAACCATTTTTATTCTATATAGTTGTGCTTCAAAAACAAATGAAATTACCTTTAATATATTTTAGAAACTTACTTAAATTTAAATAAATAATACATTACTTTAATACAATTCAAAGAAAATGGCAATCTTATTAATTTTACTAAAAATTCTGTCCTAACAGATCTAAAATTTACTTGCTCAGGACAGCGTTGCTATTCCCGGTTTTATTTCATTAGATCGGAAATGCTGGCCTTTGAAGTTAAACACTGATATTGGAGGATAAACAAGGGTAGTCGAAGTAACCCTTCACAAAGATTTGTCCGGCTAACATGCGATACAGTTTTAATGCTCGATGCATTCAGCTTTAAGTCTCAATGCTTATTCGAAATTCATCACATTGCAAAGACATTTTTGTATACACATGCATGAAATCAGATTGATGTCTACTTTTCTAGGTCAAGTTTCATCTGACCGTTTCTATCCCGTTTTAATGATAAGTAGATCTTTAATTTTATCACATTTTTCTCGAGCATTTAATGAGAAGAAACTACTATGACTGAAAAGATAAAAATTCGACTTATCGGTATCATGCAGACATGATTCAACGACATGTCGCTTCAGATCTTCCCCACTCCTTTAGGTTTTTGGTTATCACTAGGAAATAATCGAAAACGCTGTTATTGCCGGTTAGAGTAATTATTAACCTAACCATTACAATTAAGAGATTTAATAACATAAGTCTGAGCAGAGATATAGAACGAACAATACGATCCCACGTATGTAATATAAACAAATAAAAAAAGACCGCTTTCTCTCAGAAATAGCGCGGCATCATTATAAGAATTTCACATAGCCGTTCCGTTTCTGATATAACTCAAATTGCCAGATTCAGCTGGTGCTTCCGGTCTTTTTCAAATCAATGCTGGTGATAGGTCCACGTTTTCGTATCTCGTTTCCCTCTCCCAGGGTAAGGAACCATTTCAGTTTATCCTTCCAAAAAAATGTTATATCCAACCTACTACAGCGCTGGATTTCTTTCTGAGATCAATAAATATTCTCACTCTATTTCATCAAATATCGCCTATCTAAGCTCAATAGAACTTGTTAATATCATTCGCCTAATATACAAACAACCTACTATCATAGTGTAATGCCTTTTTTTAAGCTCCTATCACATTCTTAACTGATTACCATGACATAATTAGTCGTTGTCCCGCTGGGTTATAAATTTGCCATATAGCATTATCAGTTGGCACACGCTCTACGTCGTCAATTCCTTTGGAAAGAATTCACAACTAACGTGCACGCAAATTTAAGGACTTTACTCCTTGTCCTGGCTACGTTCCTTTTCTGATAAGCGATGCCTTGACATACGTTTCCAGACAATCATTCCTCAGAATAAATTATAAAAATCGTGTAGGACATACAATTTACAAATTGACACATTTTGCGTCACAAGAAATGCATGGTATCTTGCACGATTTCCTTGACATACAACAACAAAATACGAATCCATTCATTTAAAGAAATATTGTGTGACACCCTTGCCACATGAATCATAAAAAATGCGATTATTGTTCCTGAAAATTGAAGCATGAATTTAAAACTAATAAATTCAACGATAGATACAGACTTAGCTCAAAGAATATGCATTGCATGCAATGAAGACTAACGGTATGGTTTTTCGTAGCTTATCATAAGAGAATTTGCTCTGTCCTTTTCTGGATACGGGCCTCTAAAATTTCCAGACCCCTTGTCCAATGGACAATTTAATAATAATAATAATAATAATAATAATAATAATAATAATAATAATAATAATGATGATGATGATGATGATGATGATGATGATGATGATGATGATGATGATAACAACAATAATGAGGACTTTGTATAGCGCATAAACTTTTGAAGCTCAAAGCGCTTTACAACATCTATAATGATATGACTACAAAAATAAAAGTCATATCGCGACGATGTCTGCAGTGAGGCAATTTATAGTGATGTCTAGCACTGGGGCATCATGCTGCAGACACGTAGCATCATGTCCCACCCAGTCACATTATCCTGACACCAGGACGACCAGTCCTAACATTAACTTCTTAATGCTGAGCGTCAGCGAAGCAGCTGTAAATACTATTTTTGTAAGTCTTTGGTATGACTCAGCAAGGGATCGAACCCACGACATCCCGCTTTCGCTGCGGACGCTCTAACCACTATCCACCGGAGTGTGTGTGTGAGTGTGTGTGTGTGTGTGTGTGTGTGTGTGTGTGTGTTTAAGATTTTTAACATAGCTTTAACAATTTTTCAGTCATATTGTTACGATGTCTGCAGTGTGACAGTTTATTGTGATGTCTAGCCCTGAAGCATCATGCCGCAGACATATAGCATGATGTCCCACCCATACTCAGTATATGTCGATAAAATATAAATTTGTGGTCAGTACATGAATTGTGTATACGTCTTCCATGTTGATAGGCAACGATAGCATTTAAAGTGAATCAAACATTTCTTGTAGAATACAACATTCCTTGTACAAAGTATAATCACGTGGTGCAAAGTCGATATCGTATCGCATTTATAAGACGCATAGATAGATAGATAGATAGATAGATAGATAGATAGATAGATAGATAGATAGATAGACAGACAGACAGACAGACAGACAGACAGACAGATAGATAGATAGATAGATAGATAGATAGATAGATAGATAGATAGATAGATAGATGTGGGCTAATTAATATTGAAAGGTGTACTCGCAACCGATGATTATTCCCCGATACATGCTCGAAGGATGACGGAGTTAACTCCCTCTACATAACTATTACACTCCCGGTGTCACAACGACTGTCTTGAAATCTAGCATTGTTACTCGACGCATTATGAAGCACCTACTTTTGGGAGGTCAGAAACATAACATAAAAATGTACTCAGTTATCTAGAAAACAGTATTAAAAAATCTCTCTCTCATTAAAAAGCCAGTGGGTCTCTCTCTCTCTCTCTCTCTCTCTCTCTCTCTCTCTAGACCCAACAAATGTATTTCTTTCAATACATGACTGTGACCTTGACCTCTTGGAAATAAGAGCATTTGGAACAGGTCTGTCTTGATTCTGATGCCTATATTTCAATTTGTAGCAATCAGAAATAACGTGTCCTTCTTTCTTGCAATAGGTACACGTCGGAAGAGACAAGGATTTAGAATCAAACTTCTCTGAAGTCTGATTTTTGAAAGTTGTGTTAGTTTGAGTTTTAGAAGGGCTTGAATTAGGCGGAAATACTTTTCTGCCAAAAGATTGTTGAGTAGAAGTCTTGTTAACAAAAGAAACATTATGTGTCAAAGAACATTCGTCAGCAGCTCGAGCAGCATTTTCCAAGGTTTCAATCTTATGCTCATCGAGATAAGTCCTAACATCACAATGGACAGTTTTTGAACTCTTCAATTAATATAATTTGCTTGAGATTTTGATAATCTTGTTCGACTTTCTTGGCTAAGCACCATCTATCAAACATCTGCTCTTTTTCTCTAGCAAATTCGACATGAGTTTGTCCAGCTTCTTTTCTGTAATTTCTGAATTTTTGCCGATAAGCTTCAGGGACTAACTCATAACCCCTTATAATGCATTCTTTAACCACATCAGAATCACTACTTTGCTGAACAGACAGTGAACAGTAAATATCACTAGCCCTACCAGTAAGTACACATTGTAATAACAAAAGCAGATAGATATATCAACTGATAAATAAATACGATGCCGTTTATTTTAGGTTCGAAAGGTGCATTTCTGTCAAAATAATAAAACTGTCTTCATATAAAAAAAAATCATGTCAGCAAACGATCATAATAATAATAATAATAATAATAATAATAATAATAATAATAATAATAATAAAAATAATAATAATAATAATAATAATAATAATAATAATAATAATAATTTTGTAACGTGCCTAATCTTAATAACCTCGAAACGAAAAATAACACCATGAAATTACAAAAGATAAGAAAGTTTACATAGGTTATATTCACCAGTAGAATCAACAATATGTACAGTTCAGAGATTTTTTATCGGTTTAATAAATTGACATGCACGGTTCAGCAATACCACGCCTGGATTTCCATATTTTACACATTCAAACATGAGTAGTTGGTAACTAGGAGCTCACAAGACTCCATGACGTATATGGCATGAATCAGTATATTTTGTAGAGTGACCAAATAACTAAATAACTGTTGGAGATGGGTCGCAGCAATCCAGTTTTTGTGTGTAACATCTATCGAATTTCAGCATGCATGTACGTTTGGTTGCAGTTGATTAAAATGTATTGTAATTTGAGCAATGTAGTGATTGAAATTCTAGATAACGTGTAAATGGTTTTCAGATTTAATCTATGAAATGTCTTCATTTTTAGATACACCATTTGTGCAATTTGGGAGGCAGTGGATGAAGTGGTATTGGAATTACAGCCAAATTAATAGCAATGACATTTTAATAAGTACTTAAAAGTAGGTTACAGTAATCTAGCTTTTGTGTGCGACGTATGATCATTCCAAAATTAACACACATGTTCAAGCGGGTGCGCGGAAAAAAAGTCACAGGAAAAAAAGTCACGGAAAAAAAGTCACAATTTCGGCTAGGAAAAAAAGTCACAGGAAAAAAAGTCACACTCTACGGAAAAAAAGTCACAGTTTTGGGTAGGAAAAAACGTTCCAACAGGAATCAAGTCCGAAATTGAAACTCTTGTAAATCAAAATTATGTATAAAAATTAAATGGAAAATGGAATTGTATCTTTACCTATAAAGAGTAGTGTGTGTGTGTGTGTGTGTGTGTGTGTGAGAGAGAGAGAGAGAGAGAGAGAGAGAGAGAGAGAGAGAGAGAGAGAGAGAGAGAGAGAGAGAGGTTTATGACTCCCCTTAAAGATCACTCACCAGTCATTATTATTATTATTATTATTATTATTATTATTATTATTATTATTATTATTATTATAATCCAGGAAAAAAGCCAAATGAAAAAAGTTACGGAAAAATGTCGCAAGAAAAAAAGTCACAAGAATTAAGAGTTATAGAAAAAAATCACAGGTTAAAAACGGGAATATAACACAAATTTTGGTACAGTACATACTATATTACTATAGAGAAAACTTTACATAAAAATCAAATAGATACATATCCAAAAAAATGTCAACCTAATGTGAACAAATAATGAAATAAACATTGCATTTGCTTCATTGAATACAATATGGAATAGATGAATATAGGTCTGAAGCCAAGTAAGACACTAATTTGTTACATTGGCAGAACAAAAGATTTTTATGATGTAATGTCCCTTTGTAGCCTGGGATTGTTAAACAATTCAACATACTGGTTTCATGGTTTCAGCCAAACGTTTAATGTTATTATAAGCTAGATAATTGTTCTATTGGATTTAGTTTTCATTACAAGTTGAAATTTTTCGGAGTGTATATATTTGAATTTTATTTAAAATTATCTCCATTGTAATATATTATTTATGGTTTCTAAATTTGTGTGATATTCTCACTTATTTTTATCCTGTGACTTTTTTTCCTAGGGCTCTTTTTCATTGTGACTTTTTTTCCTGTGACTTTTTTCTGTGACTTTTTTTCCTGTGACTTTTTTTCCTCTGACTTTTTTTCCAGGATTCGTTAAGCGTACTGTCAATATATGCAGTAGTCTAAAGATGCAGCATGGGTAGGGATGATGGCAGATTATTTTGATTAATTTTGATACAATATTCAAAGAAGACAACAGTAGCCCAGTTTCGATTTACAACGCATGGTCATCCTAGAGTGTGACGGTGATATTATAACCTGGACACATTTTAAGCAATTTTGTTCAATCCTAGAAAATAGGCAACAGCGACCCAATTTTCGTGTTCAGCATATGTTCATCCCAATATACGCACTACACGTTTCATGGCAATATGGTTTAAAATATAGACGTTACAGCCCAAACAAAAAGAATAACCATAACAGTTAGGACAATTTTGAATAAACCCTTGAAATTATGTAAGTGTAATTCAAACAGATTAAACCCATCCTTATATGCAGCTTTAATGTAATTTTGTAAAATTAAGTGAAAGTCTTGGAATTAAAGATGACACAACTCGTACCTTTTTCTTTCTCTCAATAAATCATACAAAGTAGGACACGGATACCTAGCTTGGTTCACAGAGGTTGATCCGAAATTTGAATTTTAACAAGCAAAGCAGTTCATGACTTAAGGAATATTTTGCAGGACTTTTTTTGGCTTCCATAGCAACTCAAACGTCTGGTCCAATTTTAATTAGGCTTCAAAGTAAATAGTCATCATTTCATATATCCGTTAAACGTATTGCCTAAACGACTTCATTTGCTGGTAGACATTGTAGGAAATCATTTCTGGGTCTTAATACATTAATCCCTGGAGGTTTTTGCTGTTTTCGCATGAAATGTGAGAAGGAAACACATTTTGGGGACTATTTCTGAATACATCCTAATACACTAATACATCGATTTCCAAGCAATATTCCATTAGACAAATGGATAGTTGTGCTAAAAAAAATGTTTTTCATTGGTTAGTTTGCTGGCGTATGAGCAGAAGATGAAAAGTTGGACTTTTTGTGTGTGGGTGGGTGTGTGTGTGGGGGGGGGGGTTGCTTAACGGACCCATACTTTTCGTATGGAGAAGACTCTTTTTAAAATGTCCACCTTATCCTACTATTTGCACATGTTCACCTGTCTGTGTGCGCTTCAGATCGGTCTGCCGTAGATCTGAGGCCATAAAGTCTAAAATCTGGACACAAATTCGGATTTCAACCATGGGCGAATTTTGGGTGAGAAAACATAAAGGGTCCAAAAACTTAGGTTTTTCCCTCTGTATTTTGTAGTGCAACTAAAATGGCCAGATTATTTGCTATCATTGTAGAGCTACATCTGTCTTTCTATAATAGCACCCACTTGAGTGTATCATGCATGACCTTGACGCTACAGACCTTGGAAGTAGGCTACTACATCATGCTCCGTAAAGTCGTCGTAAGGGATTAATGTGTTAACCTACCAACTCCTTGATGAACATGCTTACCTTTTCTCGGTCTTAACGCACAAACTCCTGTGTCTTAGGGCGTACGAGCTCCATGATGAACAAGTTTACCTTTTCTGGGTTATACATTATGCAATAAACAATAAGAAAATAATTGCATACAATTTTATATTTGTTTTAAGGTGGCGCTCTACAGTTTCGTATTTTGCAAAGGGTTAGGATTTTAAAGAAAAAGAATTTTTCCGACTTTTCTCTCTGGTTATACTGGGTATTTAAAAGGACCTTGTATATCTTAGATATAGTTTAAAGAACCTTTAATTCCCTTTTTTGGTGTATGGATGGGTTTAATATGGAGGTATAGTGTATACATCTCTGAGTTTGTGCTCTCGGTTATAACTACTGCTGTTACTACTTCTAATACTAGTACTGCCTACAAGAACAAACACAAAAAGACGATGACGTTAACAAAAGATTGAATATCTTATCTCGATATGACAAGAGGAAAAAAAAGTAAAATTAGAATTCTCTTAACCTCTACGCAAATGTGACATAGCATCTCTGGTAAAGAAGACAGAAATTGGGGAAAATGTAATTGTAAGTGAATAAAACTGCACCTATATGACCATTCTCCGATGCCCCAAAGAAACCAGCTACACCTTGAACCGTCTGGAATATTTCTAACCTGGAATTAAGCCCACTACATGATTGTCTTAGTATGTTGCCGAAATTCAACAACTAAAGAATCTTCGGTTGAGGAATGGGTTTAAATGCATTATTGGATTGCTGTCTTAACTAGTAATAGATTTCCTGTCTGAAAACAAAGACTTACCCATTAGAAATCACAACTATAAAGAACTAATTCCAGAATAAAAAACAGTATAAAAATAAATAAATAATATATTAATTTTTTTTTTAAAGCCTCAACAAAGTTGGTGATTTTTAATTTTAAAAAACTTCGGATTTTACTCAAACTGCAGGTACATTACGGCATAAAGTTCTGGATGTATGGATGAGAAATAAAAAATAAATAGTATCACGTGCTAAAGTAGACTGTAATTTTTTTTTAAAACCCACTTATTTCCACTAACAGAACGGGTTTAAAGACTTAAAAATGTTTACTTCCTTAATTATTGTCAGCATGTTTTTGTTTTGCAATTTCATGGTGTTTGTGTTGTAATCTTTTCGTTGTATATGATTTTTAGGTGTTATCTAATATTGTCAAGCACTTAGAACTTGTAAAGATTAGGTGCTGTATGAAGTTCACATTATTATCATTATGACAAACTATTATCTGTTCCTCTAAATAAAGCTGATCGTAGTTATGACGGGGATTTTTGATTAAAAAAGATGGGTGTGCATGTAGTGTGCAGTGAGTTAATCACAGACGAAGCTTAGTTTCTTTGCTAACTGTGAATTGTATGCACTGAATTATTGCTAGAACGAACTTTGGTGGAATTCTTCATTCCCAGTGTCGTGGAAGAATTGAACCCATTTTACATTTAATTGACTAAGCCTGTGCATACTTCTTGTGGAGCCTCATCCCCTTATTTTAGAGTTGGCTTTTCTTGACTTCTGTTTTTAATACCTCTATTTGCTGTTTTGCTGCATGGAAGGCGTTTTGTTACGCTGTGTGATTGGCAACAGACATATTAATCCATTACAGGCAGAAGAAAGCACGAAACTTCTTTAATTTAATTTTCGTATAATTTTATGTTAAGATTTTAGCATCACCTTACGAATCATCCTTCAGAATCAGTTTTACAACTATTCCCCCGTACAAGTATATTTTAATAGCAACAAAAAAATAATTTGTCGTTATTGCGAAGCTGAATTTATCAATTGGGTAGGCTGGTTGATGAATTAAACTGATCAAAATATTTATATAAAAAAATGGATGGTGCTCACCGTCTGAGGAGAGACCCACTTTATTGAACGTTGGCACCTCTCTAGGCCACATGTTGCGTCGCAGATATGGGGCCAAGAGAGACAATGTCTGTACTCTTTTGTGATAAACAACAATGTCGTCGGAGAAGGTGTAATGCGATTGCCAAAACGCTGCCTTCATAACGTCCTCCAAGGCAGAAATAAAGCGCGCGAGGCAAAGGAAAAGGTAGAATATGATCGTGAAAATGCTGCCTTCATGGTGTATTCCAGGGAAGAATGAAACAGCAACGGTGCGAAATGTATGGAATCTTCATACATGAAAGGTCTCTATCGTATTGGAACGTTAAGCTCTTCCAGCGGTTTGACAATCCACCAAGAGGCGATAGAGGCCAAATTATCAATGGTGCCCAAAATAAAAAGGAAATGACGTGTACTACTTTTGCTATTCTCTTTGTAGACATTTTAGCACGGGCCGCAGGTTGGACATGTCTGTGTTTGAGAGTATGTCAAACAGATTAGTTGGATCTGATCGATTTAAACTTTAAAGAAATGTTATTATGTTACGAATAACAATAGGAGTAGTTCATGCTATGCCCCAGCATTGTGCATGCAGTATATGTATTCATAATTAAGACACAGTCTGGTTCGGAATTCAAAGATGTTTCCATTGCTATCCGGCTTGTTTTTGCATCTGTTCACAGCAGGTGTGGGCAAATTATGGCCCGAGGGCCGGACCCAGCACATGACCTGGTTTTATCCTGTAATTTATATCATGGGGTGTGGTTTTAAATATCGCTTACTTAGCCCGCGCTTAAGTGAATGTTGCCCATTTCTAGTTCATAGCATTTGAAGTAAATGCGTCATCTGTCTCCTTTTGATACTGCCAAGCGCAATAATTACATAATGACTTTCGGTTTTAGTCACAATTATGTCAGCATGAGACGACTTTCGGTTTTAGTCACAATTATGTCAGCATGAGAGAACTTTCGGTTTTAGTCACAATGATGTCAGCATGGCAGTAATACACATAAATAATTGACTGATTGGCTTTTAATGGAACATAAACACATACAAATTCATATAGTGCCGACGCCATTAAAGTAAAGTGTCCAGCCCAGAAATACCAAGGCAGTCAACCTGGCATAGTCTTTGCGGGATTCGAACAAACGCACTCCATGCCACACGTAAAACACACTAAACACTAAGCTACCGGTAGTAATGAGTAAGAAGGTATTAATGATTGTATTGTCTAAAAAGAAAATTATTACTGACCTTACGCCTTATGCAAAACAATGAAATTAAATAGCAAGAATACAGTATTGTAAAGTATTCATGCATCTACTTGAGTAAACATTTTCGTCGTTTTTATAAAGAAGACAAGACACGTGTCACATAATATACATGAAGTGATTGATAGCTGTTAATACGTTAGATCTGAATAATAACATTCTTTTATTTGACAAGTAGATTTGAAGGATCTCGTTAGGAAACACAAACACACACACACACACAAAAAAAAACAAAACAATTGCAACAACAAAAAGAAACAAAAGAATACTTGAAAGGACTGATGCTCGTATGTCCTAAAATAAATTTCCAAGAAATTCAAGATAAGATTATTTGATATATTCTCAGATATTCTTCAACGATTAGAGTTTAAAATTAGCTACTGCTTAAAGATTGGCACCGGTTTTACTGAGAACTAGCTAAATATAGTAATAATTAGCTAAATATAATAATAATTAGCTAAATATAACAATAATTAGCTAAAAAGAATAATAATTAGCAATCTATTGAACATCCTATTTCGATAAGACTATCCGTTTAGGAGAACTAGCAAAATGCTTGTAAATGGATTTTACCGAAGCCATGATGGATGTCAGATGGGCATACATATTCAATTAGTACCAGCCAGACCTTCTTCCAAATATTCTGGTGAAAGCCCAATGTGCATATGACATTCCATCTTGGGGAGTAATGTTAAAGTTTTCAAGATATTAGAGGAGCCCGGAGTGACCGAGTGGTCTAAAGCGTTCTCCGTTACGGATAACTACCATCTCACCTCTGTCTGTGTGGATTCCAGTCGGCCAATGTGGGTATGTAAGAAAGCTTGCCAGTAGCTTATTGTGGGTCGGTGGTTCTTTTAGGAGTTTGCCGGGGTTCTTCCTCCACAATCAATACTGGCAGCAACTTCACAATAATTCATCATAACTCAACGATCTAAGAAGGAGCATGACAATGATATGCATCAAATTATAATTCTTACAGGAACTTTACATCAAGTTTGAAAAAAGCTGGTAATAATTAACATCATCATACACATTGGAAGGAATTTAAGTTCTCAAATTGTTCTACACTGGACATTAAACAAAAAACACAGAAATTCATCTTTAAGGTCTAGGCAGCTAGATTCAAGCCTCTAGCGTTAAGAATGGAACGAAGGACCAACGTTAGTTGTATATCGTCGTTTTATGCAAAGAATGTGTATACGGTTATTGTATGGGGATCTCGTCCGTTTTTAAGTTATAACGTAGGGAAAACCCACGGTATCGCCCTCTGCATCCACAAAATACTCAGAGGTCTTATTCAAAACCCCTACCCGGCATGAAATTACACACGGGACAGTCATTATACAGACACAAACGGGTGCGCACCCAAACACGCAAGCGCACACCATCACACCAAATTAAACAGACACATGTCACATGAAGTTACGCATGTAAATAAAGACGGCGCATGGCACTGTGACTGTACCACATAGATTCGGCCGAGTCAACTGGAACTAAATTCGTCCTACTGTAACTTTCGAATTGGTGGTTTGTTGAATGCTTTGCTGTGTATGTTGAAATGAAATACAAACTTAAAATATCGCGGTGGTTGCTTGCACAGTTGCCTCTGTGCTTTCGACGCCCATGCAAATAGTAGAATAGTAATGATTTATCCCTAAACAGATTTATCTTGATGGGAAATATATCGCACGCTTTAGTAGCAATAAGAATGCATATAATATGAAAGCACTAATATACAAGTCACGTTTTGCCCGACCCAGAATAGTATAGAAACATGTACAATCAAAGTACTTCTGACAAGCCATTGTTTAATGTTAAACATGACCGCAGGCTAACCTTATCCTTTACGTAAGTTTGCCGTGGCTAAGGTGGGAAGCCAGACCAAGGCCGTCAGAAGCGCAATTATCACCTTGGTGTGGAAGCGCTTGTGCAGATCAAAGAAGTTGCCCGAAGGAGTGGTGGTGCCTTATCTTCTTGTTCCGCAGACTGACAGCCAAGTTGAATTAGTCGCTTAGTCGATTGGACAGGGCCACAACGCTACCCAATCAGAATCGAGACAGGGACGGGACCCTAATTTGGCTAAGTATGATATCCTTAGACCTGCCAGCACGATTTAGTTCGCTATAGTTCGTTAGAAAGATTGCCAGAAGATAGCAACTCCGATCAGCCATGCGTTATTGGCGGAGAAAAATCTTAGGACAGGATTCTAAGTGCAGCTTCTAAAGATCAGTGAGCTAGTTGTTCGATCTTTGCTGAATGCGACTGCATATAATTGTAGATCGTATATATACTTATTATTATTACTAGAATCGTAGTAGGAAGAATTATTTTGTGATGTTAATATGTTTGCATATTTTGAAGAATAAATTGATATTTGTAAAGAATCCTATCATATTGCTTGCTAGCCGTCGTAAGAGTTAATATTATTATAATTCGCAATGTGGTTATTTTATAGTAGACTAGAATCATATTGCTTGCTAGCCGTCGTAAGAGTTAATATTATTATAATTCGCTGTGGTTATTTTATAGTAGACTAGCACATTTGTCCATGCAATTATAGATTTTGTCATTGCTGAACTGAATGGTAGCTTGGAAATGGTTGCAGTGTGAAAATTAGTAATAGTAATATGAATATTTGAATATCTGTGTATGCTTGTGGGAGTGTAGTGTACAGACATGCGTCTGGTTGTTGCAATATTGTAAGTACAATAAGATTAAATATATATTTGGATATACTGATGTGACTCAATGTATTGATGTATGTATGATACCGTGTTATTACCCTTTAAGAAGTGTGTGGGAATTTCGATGTGTATGTATGCGTGACCTAAACAGTAATAGCCTTATCTGGTGATTAATTGATGATTTAGTGTGAGGTGAGATTCGATAAACCATATGTTAACGCCTTGTGGTTTTCACAGGAAGCTTCGAGGGACAGACCAGTGACAGTGGTCCCAGTGTCTCCGATAGAGAGACGGAAGAAAAGAGAAGGAAGGAGAGAAGTCAGGAGAGGTGAAGTCCAGGAGGAATGGAGGAACGAAATAAAGAGCTGATTAGAACCATCGAACTCACACTGAAAATCACGAGATGAAGTAGGCTGTCACTTGAAAAACGAGTGATTGAGTTTATCGTTTAAAATTAAAACTTTATTAAATTGTTATTATTTTGAATTTCATCTTCATGTTCTATATAATTTACCCGTCGGCAGTGCTGACTGGGGGCTCAGAGCTGTACATCTATTTCGTCATTAATTTAACTTTATAACTTCACGAGCCAGGGTGGAACTTCCATAATATTTTAATTAATATATTGGAAGTACCCCACCCCAACCTTTGCAATCGCTACAATACATATATACATGTATTGTTTACGTACAGGAATTGTAAAACGAGTAAATAATACTGATGAAGGTCCAATTTAACGAACACAAAATATAAGGACTGTTATGCTGATTCCATCGCGATTTTATGAAAAATTTATAAACGTAATGGGATACATATATTGAACATTTAAAATACATTCAATATCAAGCAATGACCCAGACAGAAATGGATAAGATTTTTTAAAATAATGCCTCTATTCACATTCACCGCCGCAAATAACACAAGTTATGAACCGTCATCGCTGCCAGTTACACCATCCGGCTTCAACGTTAACATCGCTGACAATATGCGGAAGGTTTATATAATAATAATAATAATAATAATAATAATAATAATAATAATAATAATAATAATATTATTATTATTATTATTATTATTATTATTATTATTATTATTATTATTATCATCTGAGGATTTGGTTCAGAATCAACCAATCTTACATGTAGTTGTCAAATAACGGAATGCGAAAACTGATTTTGGCAATGTATGTACAAATAATTCTCTTACTTACTACAGTGTCTGACACACGCCTAAAGTAACCTTCATATTACATATTTAAATATATTGTTTAAATTTATCTTAACCATCTTTGCCTCTTACGTCAACCACTCTGAGGATGCATCAGGATTCTTAACCCGTTGTACATGTCTGCGGACGACCTCCAGTTATATTATAAGGTGTCAAGTTTCTTAAACGGTGTAGAACAATATGCCTATCATCACGAATGCACAGACATGTTAGGTCACATAATCTCACCTTGTCTGCAAAGAGCACAAAGAAATTACAGAAAGAATATCGTGTATACTGTACAGGGTGTAATGTGTACTTAGTTTTCAAAATTAGTGCAGTATAACAGTCATTATATTACATATCACATTTCAATTTCAAGCTGAGATCAATGTGGTTATTATTCCGACCACAGACAAATTTTCAACTACACATTCACACAACGAATATATACATGGACAACAGCTGACCGTGAAGTTAACAGTCACATGTAACATTCCTGTGTATATCGAAAGCTATACTCCAATTTACTTTATAATAATGTTAAAAGCATTATCTTGTAAGTTAACGAACATGCATGTAGAAAAAAAAAACCATCTTAAAGAATTTCAAAAATGAAAATACAACTGCTAATGATTATATCTAAAGGCCGTCCTGTAGGATGACTATCACGGTATCCTCCTTTATCTTTAGTCAAAGCTGCCACAGTAAATGATAAATGTAACAAGATTAAGGCAATCGCACACTTTTCAATCAACCTCAGAAATGTCGTTTGTTTCTATTCTCGGCGCATTATCCCTATCAAGTATTCGTTCGGAACAGAAAAGCTTCCGGCAGCCAGTAATCCCAAAATATTTGCCAGGTACAGAAAAGGCGTCTATGGATGCATTTATTGATCCACCATTATTCCAGCTGATCTTTTGTTTTGCGCTTAGAATACTGCTGTCAGTGACTTCAGCTATTAATTTCGACTTTGTCTTTTCCAGGCCTATTTCTGTGTCGACAACCATTGCCTTTTGTATGTTCATTCTTTTATCTTGAGGCTGTTTGTCCATCTGGGAGGCATCGAGGTTATTTGTTATTCCTGACTGCAGATTACTGTGTGCGCAGTTATCTTCTTCAGAGGAAGATTGGTGATCTAACACTGTAGCCTGCATTGTAGGGGGCGTACGTACTGGCGATGCGTGAATATTAAGAGTAAGGGCCGACGCAGAAGACCTTGATGATTTACTTGCTTGGATTTCCTGCTTCCTTGTTTTCTCTTCATCAGAAGAACTAGAGGAACTAAATAATAATAATAATAATAATAATAATAATAATAATAATAATAATAATAATACAAAAATGCAAAATATTCTTTGAACTCTACATACTTTAATAGATAAAGGCTTAATGGGAGATAAAATTAATTCTGGTCTGTCATTTATCTCTCATTTGAACTAAGCCATGTAGAGTATTGACAACTATTGTATTTTAACATTTTAATCGTATTTACCACTACTGTATTTAACATTTTCATCGTATTTACCACTACTGTGTTTTTAATATTTTAGTCGTATTTACCACAATTGTATTTTAACATTTTAGTCGTTTTTATCACTATTGTATTTTAACATTTTAGTCCTATTTACCACTTCCCTATTTTAACATTTTTGTCGTATTTACCACTTCCGTATTTTAACATTTTAGTCCTATTTACCACTTCCGTATTTTAACATTTTAGTCCTATTTACCACTTCCCTATTTTAACATTTTAGTCCTATTTACCACTTCCCTATTTTAAAATTTTAGTCATATTTACCACTTCCCTATTTTAACATTTTATTCGTATTTACCACTTCCGTATTTTAACATTTTAGTCCTATTTACCACTTCCATATTTTTATATTTTAGTCCTATTTACCACTTCCATATTTTAACAGTTTAGTCGTATTTACCACTTCCGTATTTTAACATTTTAGTCCTATTTACCACTTCCATATTTTAACATTTTAGTCCTATTTACCACTTCCATATTTTAACAGTTTAGCCGTATTTACCACTACTTTAGAATTTCAGTCAAAGGTTAATTTAGATCATATCCTATTCTTCTGATTTCGACTGCAAAACTTTTAGAAGAACATTTGCTTCAATAATAGTCTTTTTTTAAATAAAAAATAAAAAAAACAACAAATATTCAGCTCCTTGCGGTTCGAAATACCTTAGTAAGGCTCTGGCATGCGTAAACTGTTGTCTTCCATCAATAAGAAGAAAATGATTAGCATAGGTAGAAGGTGGAAAAAATAAGCCAGTGAATATGTACAATCCATAATGTAACAATCATTAAAATGTGTGTGTGTGTGTGTGTGTGTGTGTGTGTGTGATAATGATTTTAATGTAGCTTTAAAAATTATTCAGTTATATCGCTACGATGTCTGCAGTGAAGTACATTTATAATGATGTCTAGCACTGGTACATCATGCCGCAGACATGTAGCATAATGTCCCACCCAGTCACATTATGCTGCCACCAGACCTCTTAATGCTGAGCCAAGCGAGGCAAATGTAAGTACCATTTTTGTAAGTCATTGGTATGACTCGACCGCTGATCGAACTCACGACCTCCCGCTTCGCGGCGGACGCTCTAACTAATAGGCCACCGGAGCGGTACAGGTGAATATGGAATGTGATATGAAGCATCAATGTTTGATCTTTATGTAACCACGCTGTCAAACGTTCATTTCAGGTGTGCTGTCAGTGGTCAGCAAAGGCATAATTTACTATCAGTTACTGTTTAGCCATTTGTTTTAATTATTTTGTTTCAATGTGATAATCTGTTTGACCAAGCAAAGTGTCATCAAGCATGTAAATATGGTCACTAGAATGTGACACAATGGTGACGACGCATGGATACATCAGTCGATGAAAATGTATGCAATTCATGAATTTATCATATATTTTCATTGTGTGAAAAAGTGCAAATTATGATTTTAATTTTTAAACGCATGTATAATTTTTTTAAAGAAAACTGGAAGTGAAATTCTACAAGCTATGACAAAATAACAAGAAGAACGTTAGTAAAAAAAAAATCAATGACAGCAAATGCTTATTTGGTCATGTTACTAAATATTTGTATTTCTCTTTATTATATTTGGAGTTGGAATCCAATCATGACGAGTACATACCTATCTTCATCTGATGAACTCCAATCACGCCTAGACCGTCTTCGCGAGCTCCTGTAGGTAATCACCTTCGAATTGGCGCCAAACTGTACATTTTTACTTCCCCAGATGTTTGTTACGTTCTTCACCACTCTGTCGGCATTGTCCAGGTCGTCTTTTACGTCATTGCCATGGTAATGATGGTTGATACTTCTCTTTCCGCCGATATCATCTTCTTCTCTAGTATCGTTTTGTTCTGCTTGAAAGATAAAACATTCTCAATTTTAAAAAAATGAGCAAAACTTGCGACTGATTAACCCTTTTTCATGTAACGTTCGCGGATATACACATGCACGCCATCGAACTCCTGTGTCGACCGCACTGGAAGAACAAACGGCACCATTTTCATCTAGAACCAAGCAGACCAAGGGATGAATATCTGGCGTATGGAGTTTAGGAGGATAACCGATAAGCTCTTCTAGTTTATGTCCAGTTGGCCTCAGACCACAAATAATCCACCCCCACTCCCTATAAGGCTAATCAGAGTCAGACATACATTCCAAATAAACAGTGACTTACTAGATACAGTTGCTTGCCTTAATATTTTTGAGAATATAGACTTCAAACCTCAAGATATCGAAAATATAGTTGCATTTCCTTGTTGTTTCATGAAAACTGTAGGATGTTAAATGTCTGGTTTACACGTCAAGCATACGCGTTTTGGTTACTTTCTCAACATCAAGTTGTTTACATTAGTAATACACAAAATATTATGATTCAATATTGTAAAGTATGATACGGCAATGTACGTTAATTGAATTTATTGAATAAGGGTTGGTTAATGTATAGCACAAGCGATAGAGACGTATCAGTTGTTATAAAATGTTGAACGCTTATACATGAAATAGAAGGAAATAATTGTCGGTCTGAGGCCAGATGAGCTAATAAGGACAAGCTAGCTTTTCGATCCTATGTTAATCAGTGACTCTATGTTACCATTTGCTTCTGAAAGACCGTACCACACACAGTGATTTTATTCTTATGTTTCCTCCGTCTGATATACCAGCCAAAGGATCAGCAGATTTCGAACTAGACCATTCTGAATGTATCTGTACTAAAATTACTCTCCGAAACCGGATATGGCTCATAGACAGCACTATGAACATCCAAATATTACAGATAGTATATTTAATAAGGATTTGTAACATTCGTAGATAAATTACTATCCACTATGACAATTGTACGACTTCAGTGGACCCATATTTTATGTTTATGATATATAAAAAATAAATGTCAAACTTCTAGATATTAAAGACCTTTAAACATGACAGATGTAATCTCTGGACAAACGTGCTATAAAATTCAGGATAAACTAAAAGATTTTTCTTTTTTATTTAATAAACAGAAAACTTTATCTTTGTAAATCTGGCAATTTTAACAATAGCAGTGTGGCATTGGTGACTTTTCCAACACCGTTTTGACCTTTCTTACACGTAGATTAAGGACAACAACTCTCCGTACATAAACTTGCTTTACGTATTTTTAATAAAGAAGCTTTGTACTGATCAAATGCTGATCAAAAGTTTCCTTTTTCATTTTTTATGGATTTGATAATCCAGGTGACATATGTGTCTTTGATGTCTTTGAAACTACTAATGGTGTGACTGTGACACATGCTTTTCTTGAACACAAATGAATCGAAAGAAGGCACCGAACTCTCAAAATCATCAAAGATATATGGAAAGGTATACTTCGGAAATATCAACATCTACATAACTACATAAGAACGAAAACATGCAAAACTGGAACAACTAATATAACTAAAAGACTCAGACAAGATACCATAACATGTTGCTTTATAGAACTCTGTTCAGATGTTGAAAAGAGTAAGGATTTCTTTCAACCAGAACTTTTCTATGGTAAGAAAACTATTACTTTAGAACCAAATGATGCGATTAATTCTGATAAGGTTTTTGTAGCAAACATGTGCACAGTAATCTTTGAAAATGTTGATAAAGACAAAAAATAAGTACAAACGTAAATGCGAGCACCCAACTATGCAAACTGTCCGAAACAAAAAAAAAAATGTTTTTTTTTTTTATAAAACAGGAATATTATCAATGAAGCTCAGTGTACTCATGTGAATAAAAACTTCGTGGTACAATTTAGAGGAAGAAGAAATAAAAACACAACAAACATATCTAACATTAAGATTCCAAAAAGCAATACGAACAGACCTCACCTCACCTAAATTATTTAAGCATTGGAACATCGTGGCCAACTGCCCGTATGTATGTATGTATGTATGTATGTATGTATGTATGTATGTATGTATGTATGTATGTATGTAGGCATGCGGATGGTTTAACAGCGTATATACACAATACCGACCATATACTGATGAGCATATATAGATATCCCAAAAAGCATACAAAACAATGACCGTGAGTGATTCATAATTACCTTATGCTCCATATCTCATTTATGTTTACTAACATTTTTTTCTTTGTGAAATCCCATTTCTTATTAGGTAAATCTATGCCATATTTATACATATAAATATTTCTGGTATAAACTCATATGCATGTACCTTGGATTTTTTTTAATACAAATTCGTTATTTGTCTGAACTGCATACAATTGTCCTAGGTTTCCATTACTATATACTGTACATTGTCATCTGAGATCTGCACATTGTCAGCATGTATTATTAAATTAAAAACTACTTCTTGTACTTTTTTGGCATGCAAGTTGGTTGTTTTATGTTACTTCTGACGTATGAATTAAAATTTATAACAACTAAATCTTATGGATTACCAGCTTAAAACAAAAATATGCATTGTCTATTGTCTCTCCTTATTACTATACAAAATATCCTATTCATAGTTAGGATACGCAAGAACGCGTACCACTTTACCTATTATGATCAATGTACAGTTATAAGACAGATCCCTTTTGTAATTCTACCATTACAATCAACAAACTCGCGTTTTTATTATAGTTTTATTTGTATAATAGGTCACATGTACGGGCTATCTAATTGGAAGATTTTATGAAATCATAAATATTGAGGAAATATCAAGTTTTTCAAACTGTGGTGAAGGAAACAAAATCAACAATAAATTTTCTTTTGCATTTAACTGAGAGACAACAGTGAAGAGCTACTGAGGCTGCAATGAATTGGAGTAGTATCATAATAGGACTTTTGAATTTGTCTAATGATATAGATTAAAGCCTTCTATATTCTATGACTTTCCCCTCAATCACAGGCACACGTCATTCGGGTAAATGTATATCACTTTGTAAGGTTAACCCTAAATGAGCCTCAAGTAAGTTAATATACTAAGCCAATGCAATTGTAAATAGGCTAACAGATTGATCTACAATGACAAATATACAAACATTTATTGGCTTTTCACTGTCTGCAAGTCCACTAGCTGCTACTGATTGTTGATGCATTGGTTTCATATCTGTGCACAAAGTCGTCCGTGGTTTTCCATTTCCTCCAACAAAATCTCGAACTCTATCATCTTAATTATTTCATCCTCAACAGCCATCGAGAACAGTTACTAACTGTATTGAGACTACTTCGTACCACCATAAGAAGTTTTTAATAGACACGTATTCGCGAAAGCAGACGTGACGAAATTATTCTATCAGCGAAGCCAGTCTCACAGGTTACTATTCATATGGCTTCAACAACAACAACAATTCTGACTGATTTACCTATAACAGCTACCGGAGTCGTGATCCCTGACAACACATAGACTAACGGCAGCTGAAGAGGCAGGCCTATAAATAACATCTACGAACATATACAATCGTTTATAGTTGATGAGCTACGCGGTTCACTTAGCGATTTCATCTAACAGCTTGTGTTCCGCTTCGATTATATTCTCACGTGGGTAACATTGAGGGTCCATTATAATTATTCTATTAATAATGTTATATCGTCTATAATTGCTAGACAGGCCGACATTGGTTGGATGCAAAACGCGCACTCACTTCTAGCCAATTACTCTTTTTTTTTACTGGTACATCATGCAATTAAAAAAATATCCGCCTTAGAAATATTTACTTCCCTAGGATCATGTCAATATAAAAACAAAACAATTACGCCATTGAATAATGTCTAAAATGATTATTCTAGTCTTTGCCAAAGAATTGTTACACTGAGAAATGCATTCATTAATAGTGGTGCAATATAGTCAATAGAGAATGATTTATCGGCGAACTCTTCGTCATCTCTACAGAAACAATCTTGGAGTGTGTCGCGTCAGGCCTAACTGTGTAGTCGACGACTGGGCATTTTCACGTGGGAATGTGATCAGTACAAGCTGGCCTCGAGCTGGTATTGGTTGATTTCTATTTGGCACTGAGCAAGATCATATTTCAGTGTATACGAGGGTTTGTAACCCGAAGCAAATATTCATCAACCAGTGGAACCAAAGCATCATCGATGTCGATTGCACACGCAATCAAATGCATACTGGAGGATCCATACGCGTCAATGCCATGAAATATCATTAACATGCTATATTTGTCTAGGATTCCTTTTGGAAAGTATGCGAATCTTTGAGACAGAAAGATCACATTTGTGATTTGTGCCGACCTCGGGAAAATATTCTCATGATATTGATTTGGTGTTCAAGCATCACATCACTGTATAAGATAAGATTATTTTCATTCACATCAAAGTCAACAATAGTAGGAGTTTCAACGATTGTGTTAAATCAATAGTACATAATTTGCTACTCAAAAACGAATGAAGTGTTACCGTGCAATCTTTTTGTACATCGTAGCACAGTTGATCGTCCGCTGAGGGCGCAACCACGTGCAGGAGATCCCATGCTATTCATCTCAAACTCATACTCAACAAATGCTGGGTTTTTCCGTACCAAGCCAGGCGAATACTCAATGTAAGAACTCAGTTTGCGAACATGTCACCGTGCTTGGATGATTCATGCCTAGCCTGTGCGAAGTCAACTAATCAAAACATTCGCTAATTTCCTGTTTCCGTGATGCCATGTAAACTATTTGTATAATATTACTATTGACTATAACTCAATCATGTCTTAATATTATGTGCAATGCCTCATGAAAACTCATACTGGAAATTTAACTTTAGTTCAAACACGCAATGGTCAAGCTTCAATCACTGGAACTAGTGTTCGATGTGGAGGCAATAAATTCAGATTTGTGAGCGGCTGACAATCTAGGCCATCTCACTTCTACAGACGCACAGGATCTATAAAAAATTATGGTCAGCCGTCGTTTTGCTACTGCATCAACAAAGTTACCCGGGACACAATAGAGTAAATTTCCTGGTGAAAACGCATATCTGACTCCCTCTAAAACACATACACAATTACGGTGGACCTGAAACACGACTATAAATAAAACTTTATTTAAACAACCAATCAAACACTAGAGAAGCACCAATGTATCTTGCCAATGTTGTATGCTACCGACATAGTGTTGCATACCAAACAATAAACGATATATGTGCGTGCCACCATGATGATGAGATCTCATGCATGACTTGAATGCGATTGCTGAAAGCCATACACTCGGAAAATAATCGCCAGATGGCTCATCAAAGAAGGTATAAAGAATAAGATTGTGCTGGGAGGTTCTACCTCCCGTGGCCAAAGTTCACTATAATAAGTATATATAATAAACATGAATACGAAAAGCATAGTTTCCGATCTACAATAGTCATCGCGGGTATCGTAAAGGTGAAGCTGCTGATGAAATGTTAACAAACGCAGCAAATGTCGCCAATGGGACTGCTTGAGCATGGTCGGTTACACAAAAACTGTGGAAAATGTACTTACCTGTGTCAAGGAAGATTTATCCTGGTTGGTTTATGTGAAAACACCAAACGAAATTCATCAGGTTGTTATTTTGTTTTCTTCGTCATGATTGTGTACGTGAACAACAGGGTCGTTTCCGAATATACAAGTACCCTTTAAACGTCGTGGTTGTTGCCAGAAGACGCTAAAAAAGCAAATTCGTTGTTGTCATAAGATTCAGCTAGTGTCGCAGATGCAATTACACGCCATACAAACGCGCTCAGCACCAGCATGTGTATCAAGTAAAGAATTTATCGGAACCATTGCTGCACTGTTAACAAAACGACGGGCACTGGTTCGTGCTGGACATGAAAACATGCATCGCGACCAAACCATTTTTTGAACGATTGAATTACACACTTGCAAAACTGTTATTCGGACAGCATTAAGTGCAAACATTGTTGGCTAGATCTCAGAGTGTTAGAACTCGTGAGGGGAGTAGCCTCCAAGCGTGATCTCGCGAATGAGTATGTTAATTTTATACAAGAAACCACAGCTTGAAATTGGATTAAATGCCGCTGGTGCGATCCGGACCAAGAATGTTATAATCACATATTTCTATGTAGCAGGGGAGCCGGAAGGCGAGCAACATCGTGCTACTGACCCGGTATGGTCCACTGATATATTTCCAGTTTAAGAATGGATCGTAATTTCCAGAACAACTAACATGTTATCATTTTGGCTATGGATAATTTGGCTCTTGAAGAAAATCGAGTAGGAGACTGCTCTGCTCTCCAACAATGGGAGGCAAAACCGAGTGGACTTCATCTACCATACATTGGATCTGGGCAAGAAGAATTGCAAGTCAATTCAGCAAATACAGAACACCACCAGAGTCTATTTTAATACACTAAAATATCAATGCATTAGTAAATCAATGCGTACGTCCTCAGTGCGCGAACACACCAACATCAATCGTAAGTTGATTAACATTCGCATGGTGCTCGTACGCTCAAGTGATTCCATCGGGGAATTTATATCGCTTGGTATCAGACAATGACCGAAAAAGCTCGTGTGTGTGTGTGTGTGTGTGTGTAAACATTCCACACATATATCTTGCCACATATCCTTTTAAGATTTGGTGTGTGAGTGTGTGTGTGTGTGTGAATTCGCATACCTCGCGTAAACATACCACACATATATCTTGCCGGAGATCCTTAAAAGCAATTAAACGTGCGATTCATTTTGCTCTCTGTTTGAGGCGTGTGATCTAACCACGATAATGTACATTTCGGGACCACTTATTCCTCGATAGGCTGACCCGATCTCTCATCTTTGAAATCGTCAAGATTTTAATTGTTGTTATTCAACAGTAGATGCTTTTTCGGATACTCGCTGGTATGAAACACGTTTACTACTCTTGGTTCAATACATCCTTGTATATCATCAGTGCAATGTGCATGAACAATGAGTGTGTGTATGTTTACGGCATCTTAATAGTGTAAGCATATCACGGTTTGATCTTGTCACAGTAAAATTCGAGAGCGAGCAGGTTCGACAATTCCAATACCGAAACACCGACATATACTGGTTTTTCTAACTTTGGTTCCGCCTTTTTGCTGTGAACGGCTACAAGTCTACCCCCAAGTAGTATACGTGACTATAGTGCGTATTTGGTATTTATCTGTTGAGTTTGTCGAGTTCAATATCACGGACAAGATACACACGGATTCGTTTTCGAAGATTCTTCATTGTCTTACCAAACAAAAAATTGTTCATCATTTGAAAGAAGTTTTTCTTAACAGCATTTATGGTCTTTGTACGCAGATTCATATCATTGGTATATACGGCTCCAACCAATTACACTGGCGAAGTCCATGTGCCTGATAGACTGTTCTTACTTATCTTACCCTCATTCCTAATCGTAAATACAACGAAAGATTTTATACGTGGACTACTTAGTTGTTTTGGTCTGAAGAATTAGTACAAATTTGGTACATTCTGTCAATCTGCGCGTAGATTCGTCAACGATTGCGCATTGATAAGGGGAAACCAAAGAGTATGGTGCGACCAAAGCTTCTGGACACAGCAGATAATCGTTATCGATGTGGCGATGCTCGTCTGGATAATCCTGATCAACTTATCAGGACTACCCAGTCACTATTTACTGTCATACTCATATAAGTGTTTGCTAACAGTTGTGGGATCAGTCCATTCAAACCCAACAACAGGCATCAGTTGTATTATTGTCCTACTATAACGGTTATTAGAGTAAAGATATTTGATGTAACTGTTTTGTTACCCATCTATGCTTGGTTTGTTTGCAGGAGCATATCGATGGCTTGACGCCGATATACCGCCATGGATTCATATCAGTGAGCATCACCAATTATATGTTGTTTTTGACAGTTGAACATCCCAAACCATTTCCGGTGACGAAACGTAGTAAGCATGATCGAGCTTATACACACACCTGGCAGCATCATTAAATGACTCAGAGACCCTTCAGCAACTACTCATCAGTACGCAAATACAGTTCATGATGGTCAGCAAGGTCTTAACATTCGAATGCAGACCAAACATTGTTTGGAGACGTTTAGGCGTTGGTGGTAATACTTTCGCTAAACAACGATGAATATAATGCCTCAATATGTGTTAAGAGAGTTTCAGCAAACTTGTCCCAATAATTATTGTACTCGCATGGATAGATTCTTTGCAGTTGAGAGTAAACTAAACATTCCATCGTTAGCTCCGCCGTATCGACTAGTGACTTTTAATGAAAAATTGCCAAGTGTAGCTCTGCTTCCTATCGCAATGTTGTTCACGCGCTTCTAAAAGCTGGAATTAAGGAATTGTAATGAATCGATGAATTACAGTTGTACTAGCCTAAACGTCATATATTCTTCCACGTTGTTGTGGATTATGATTATTAGTGCATTCGATGTTGTTGCCACTGATTCCATTAGTATCCGTCCTAACTCGGAAAGTTATAAAGCACAACAAGAAGTTTAGTTTTGCTTGAATAAATTCGTAACTGTACATTCCGTGGGCTGTGTGCAGCGCATATTCACGCATCAGCAATGTGACAGTGGTTACCAACTTTGAAACTCAGGGGGAACGTTTTACCGATGCGCTGCAGAGGCACTATAATTCTAGGAAGCATATTTGGTAAACGTATTACAAGAGTTTCGTTTGGTTGGTATGCACTTAGGGTAACTGACCGGTATTCATGAAGATTGCGAGAGCTCAATACAACTCAATTTTCGCTAAAGATACCTTGGTTGAATTACAAACGCCATACTAGTATATAATGGATAGTCTTGCCTAATTGCAAATTCCTTCAATACATTTTAAAAAGTATTTTTCCTTAACATCCATTCGAAATTTCAATCGGTTCAATTATGCCTATTATTTCATCGACTTTTGTATCTTTTACGTCACGTTGTCTGGTTGTGTACGCGAATTTTTGCCATGACGCACGATAATACTCGAGTACTGACCGGCATGGTCAAGACTTTACTTTGATGTCATTTTTAAAGACATTTTCGAGCACCTAGACCAACATGTAACGCTAGCGAACGCGTTTTACGGTATTCCGAATTACGTGTTCTTTCCATCGCACACATCATTACCACCGAAATAAATACATTGTATTGCCATATATATATATATATATATATATATATATATATATATATATATATATATATATATATATATATATATATGTGTGTGTGTGTGTGTGTGTGTGTGTGTGTGTGTGTGATATTAAAAATGAGGTCACAATCCAAATGATTGAAATGTTGCATCAAGCGATGTGCCGAGTTTGTGTGCTATGGTAATATAAAATCGTAAATCGAGCTTTTGTAAATAAATAGATTTGTTCGTTTTATAATCTTTGTAAAATTCGCTTGTAAACGTAAATGAAATAGCTTTCAGCATTAGGCAAAACTGACTCAAATAACCGATCCATGAGTACTGCATCTGAGTATATATGGTGTCTAAAAGTGTTTGTAAATTCCTCGACAGTTTTTGATTCATTGTTTTTAACCGTTAGCTAAAGGTTTAATTGCAACAAGCCCCTGCCAAAGTAATGTGGCCATATTCCAACAGACGTAACTTTTTTTCAATTGGCCCTTGGGCGATCAGTAAAAAAAATGTTGATAGTTAAGAGTTTTAAAAAGTTCCAAAGGCGAGGTAAGGAAATTTCACACGATCGCATCCAATCAGAAATAGAATACTGCTCAAGAACTTCATTGATTAATTCGGACCGATCAATGAATCCTAAAAAGCAATTTAAACCCTAAATATACATTATAAATAATTTCACTAAAACATGATAAAATTAGTCGAAGCTACTAGAACAGCAAACAGAAACTTTAAAACAAACGTAATTAATAATATGTGTTTTTAAAAAAAAACCTACTGTTTTTAGATGTCTTGGACAAGTCGTGCGTTTTTGAAGTATTCATGTTGATCTGTGTTTTCATTGTTGTTTGATGAAATGTTCCTGAATCGGGAGGTATTTTGTCAATTTCCAGGTCATCATTGGACAGATTGGGGTTTATGTCAATCTCATCATTATTTTTGTTATTAAAAGGCTTAAAATTCTGCATTGACTGTTCTAGTCCTATTGAGCGGTCAGAAGACTGGTCTCTGTCGTTTGATTTATAACCATATAATGATGCTGGTCCTGAACCAATAATCTGTGTGCTACGTTTGTTGACAGACGGAACGCTATTGGGCAAAGGTGTATATATGTCTGAGTCACGTGGTATGCTATTGACGTTATTTGCTGTTTGCCGTCCTATCATTTGATTTGAATGTTCATTTCCAAATGATGATTGCGGTTGGTCCACTCGGACTGAGGGTGTACCGGCATAACGCATTTGTGAAGAAATCTGCATTGATGGCGAACTTGATTCATCAAACAGTTGCTGATTGTGATGACAATAGAATGGCTCTTGTGTAGGAAGATGGGATGATGGTATACTTACAGATGGCATTGGGTGCATATTCATCTGCATCATCGGTGTGAATGAAGGATTAGCGTGTTGTTGGTATGCATGGTTTTGTTCTGATATGCGTTGATGGTATTCACTGGGAGGATAAGACACTGGCGGCTGACTGAAATTATCTTTAATTTGTGGTTGGGAGTTGCTGCGTACAATAAAGGAGGGTCGTTGAGGTCCTTGAATCGGAGAATTTACAACTGACGTCATGTTTTGGTAAATCAGTTGTGGATTCCCGGGTGACAATGCAGCCTGAACATTACGTTGCATACCTTGCGGGATGAACTGTGAATGATCTTCAACTGGTATTGCTTGCGATGAAAGAGACGCTGACTGCACAATGTTGTTTCTTTTAGTATGCGAAACTCCGTTTCCTATACTGGAATCGATTCTTGCTGTCTGAAAAGGGCCACCATTTATCACATCAACTCCCATCCGATTGCATTCAGATCCCGTGCTTTGATATGCTTTCATGTCTTTCAAAAAAGCCTCATTGTCTGACTGACCGACACATTGATTTGAAATTGTAAAATCTGGTATATATCTTCCTAGCTGAGGTCTTGCTTGACCAGTCAATCCTGTCATCGTTTCATGGAACATTGCATTTGAACCAGCATTCGGAGGGACTTGCTGGTAAGAAATATTCCTGTCAGACACCTGATCTCGGCCACAATAATGACCATTCCAGTCAGTCTTGTTCAGCTGTCCCGCAGATAAAGATGCAGACTGAGTAATAGACATTGTTGATTGTGGTCGAGTTGCATAAAGTTGATGCTGGAAAGGAACATCGTATGCATCTTGGCTGCGAATGGAAAACGCATCCACGGAAGCTTGTGATAACGAATGTTGGCCAACGTTAAGGTGTTGCATACCACAGTTAGGTGCTGTACTAATGTGTGGATGTAATTCTTGGTCATTTTTAAAAGATACACTTTGTTCTAATGTCTGTTCAGGTATCATTGATAGTTGTGGTCTTTGAAATCTAGTCATATTCACTATCTGTGCAACATTACCGTTACTCTGGCAAGGAACCTGTGCCCGCGGTACACTCTGTCGTACTATGTGTGGGGCTTGATGAAAGCTTGGGTTGACTAGTGTCCTTACATCATGTGAAGAATTCATCCATGTTCCGTTCTGCGAGTTGTATAGATTTCCATACTGAGGCCTGATAACTTGACTTGGAACACTGGGATTAAAACTTGTTATAAAGGATTCCTTTGCATAGGGCTGTCCTTGTTCTGAATTACGATGCTGCATCGATAATTCCCTATATCTGCTAGTAAATTGTGCATGGGTTTCTCTTTGCGTCCGATCGTGTAATGCATGTGCCATTACAGAGATTATTTTCTGTCTGGTGTTTGGAGAATATCTGTCGTACCAGTTCATACCTATCACAGTTGTCAGACCTATCGGGGTTTTGTAAAATCTTGCTCTTTCGGGTTGCGTGTGAACCGGCCTAAAGGCCCACTTTTGAGTGTTCTCCATCCTTCCAGCCAATACATCTGGTTCATTGTATCCCAACCTAGTCAGGCCTATTATTTCGTTACAAAATAATTCCAAGCGATTCGGGTTGAACTGTGGAGTCAGGTACACTAGGATCAAGCTTGATCGTCTGACTATGTCCTCAATACTCATTAGATGTGATGCTGGGAAGACTGTACTGTCAAAAAGTTCCAATCTCAAACCTGGACATCCCGCATTGGCCATCATCTGTGTAAGTTCTTCCTTGAACAACTGCACTTCCGTGAAATTACTTTGATCATAAACTATGACAGCATCGTAAAAGTGTTCCCTGTCTCTCGCCACACTAGATCCTTGCATATAATTTCCAAAGTAAGTGCCTATGTGCGGTCTTGAAGTACAACTGTCAGCTTGGACACGTTGATCATACTTCTGCCTTTGTTGGGTTATGTGTTGAGAACTATCAGAAACTGCCCTCACAAACATTTGCTGCTCTCCCTCGTTTCGTACTAAAACTTCGTTTGCCAAAGACCAATGGCTTCCATACAATCCAGTATCACTAAATTCCGCTGACAGTCCTTTGATTGGAAATTTATCTGAATCGGAAGACGCACTCCCTTTGGATCCTCTATCAAAGCTGATAGGAGCAGATGAATCATTTTCATCAGATGACACGTGCTTGACTGGCTGACTATCATTGTATTTAGTGTCAGATGGTCCGCATTCTAAAAGAAAAGTAATGGCTATTAGAAATAAACTGCAATATTCGTCAGTTTATGGTCAGGAACTTAATGATTCGAAATTTATGACAAAGTTTTCGTTCTGTAATTCCTACCTAACAGAAAGATATCAAGATCCACTTACCGTAATGTCAGAAACGTAGATTGACGTTTATATTGAATGGATTTGCTATTATAAATGTTGTTGTCGTTGTTGTAGGATTAACGCCATTTTTCAGCACATCATAGGCTATACATGGTGTCAAGTATCACTGGTAGAGGAAGAATCCTGGCAAACCTCGTTAAGAACCATACCATCTGGCAAGCTTTCTCACACACACACACATGTTATCCCAGACCACGACTCGAATTCACATAGACAGCGATGAGATGGCAGTGATCGGTACAGAAAAGTGCTTCAGACCGCTCGGCTACACGGGGTCCCTTTTGTTTTTTAATGAATTGGTAAAAGCAATCTCATTTTCTACAGTGACTCGACGAAATCATATTCATAAATGCCGTTGCTGTCATACATTAAAAAAAAATCTCTGGGAAGTTTCATTGTCTAGATTCATTACATTTGCTGGAAAACGAACATTCCAATGCACGTTATGCCACTGATTGTAGTATCACAAATCTTTTCAACACATTTTTAATTTCACAGTGTTATGTTTTGTATAGAAAGTCAAACTTGTCATGCCTTTACAAGTTTTTTAAAATATAGTATCGTCCTCCTCCTATATCTGTTTCTTTATTATTATTATTATTATTATTATTATTATTATTATTATTATTATTATTATTATTATTGTTGTTGTTGTTATTATTATTATTATTGTTGTTGTTGTTAATATTATTATTATTGTTGTTGTTATTATTATGATTATAATTGATATTATTATTATTATTATTGTTGTTGTTATTATTATTATTATTAATATTAATATTATTGTTGTTATTATTATTATTTTTGTTGTTATTATTATTATTGTTGTTGTTATTATTATTATGATTATAATTGATATTATTATTATTATTATTGTTGTTGTTATTATTATTAGTAGTAGTAGTAGTAGTAGTAGTAGTAGTAGTAGTAAGTACTTGTAGTAAAATACATTACAAAAGCGGGGACAAATGCTACTACTTTGACCGACAGAGTCGATAATTAATTCTTGCTGAGACCATTACCAGTTATGAACATTTGTGCAAATTGTAATTTCTTTAGGAGAATTACCATGTACCTAAATCATAACAAAACAACAACATTTTCGAGCGCTGGTTAGTACATTGCTTCTTTTCTAGCAAATTCCTTTGTCAATATTGATCGTATGCTTTTATGGTCTTTAAATTTAATAAAGGGTATTGAAAATAGGTCACGCTGACATAATTAATTTTTACCTGGCGCCTGAAACTGCTGCTCATCTTCAGGGTGTACTGGAAACGTCACAACATAAACCAACTGTAAACATCTGGAAAAAACATTTTTTTTATTGTCCATCTCTCGGGGAAACGTTTAGAGATCTGAAATAATAATAATAATAATAATAATAATTTTGCTTCTCTCTCTCTCTCTCTCTCTCTCTCTCTCTCTCTCTCTCTCTCTCTCTCTCTCTTGAGATTTATTTTCCTCATTTTCTTCTTCTCCCTCTGGTAACATTTGGTCCACTGAATGATAATGATTTACCGCAATGGCTTGCTCGAACACGTTGTATCTATGGCCCTATCACGTATTTGTTTTCTTACATTGTAAAGTCAAGATAATAAATAATGCCGTAGCGATTGCAGGGATAACTTAAAACGGTTCGAGTATTAGCAGTAACCGGTTACCTGCGTAATTCATTAGCTCAAAATATTTGCTTCACTCCCAGCCTTTTTGTTCAGGTGTAGTAAGCTATAAATGAATGATGATAAGCTGAATCCATTCGCCCAAAATTAACAGAAAAAATTAAAATCAGCGAATTTTCCATTAAATTTAAACAAACACTTACAAATCTACATTATTTTTCATCTCTCTCTCTCTCTCTCTCTCTCTCTCTCTCTCTCTCTCTCTCTGCCTAACGAATTAATCTTTTAGGAAGAAAAGAAAACTTGGAACATATAGAATACTTTCTTCTTCTTTTATTACACTGTTGGGCAGCTCCCGCACTGCACAAAGAACCCATATGAAAGGGTACCTTAAACAATTTCGGAAAATCTTTAAAAGTACTAATAAATAAATAAGTAAATAAATAAAAAAATAAATAAATAAATAAATAAATAAATAAATAAATAAATAAATAATAGTCTGGAGAAGTACAGTTTTCTTTTTTTTTTTTTAAATGTATGGACCTCCACTCGAGCACAGTCGAATTCAATATGAAATAAATAGACAATGCGAAGAACGACACGGAAAAAAATACAAGTTATAAAACAATCAGTTTCTTTCCCTCCCTGCCTCCCCCCCCCCCAACAAAGATAGTACACCGTACTTCGTTCAAAACTAAAAATAAAAAAAAAATGTATATAATTTTTTTTTAATTTTTTTAAATATATATATCAAATGCCTATAGCACCAACATAAATAGCGTACAGGTTATCTCTTGCCAAGGTCGACAAAATGAACTGGGGAATGAATTTTGAGATTATATGAATAAAACCTACTCGGATGATCAACCCAGGAAACACTACAATACCCCTCAAATTTTAACTACATAAACGGAAATTTTAGACAGAGGAGAAAAAATATATATTTCAAAAAACCACCAAACTACATATCGGGAGGAACACACCAACGCATGAAAACATTGTTCCCTTGTTTAAGAAAATGGGGGCTGGGATCTGTATGGTGCCCGCCACCCCACCCCTCCACCCCCACCCACCCCCCCCAAACAAGATGTGTAAATAACTGAAGTTCCAGACAGAAGATTGTATTTTTTCTCACATTTCTAAAGGAATCTAAAAGGCGAGCTGTATGAGCAATCAAATTAAAGAGAGATGGCTTTATGGTAACTCAACACACCAGGTTGTGCAATAGACATTTCGAGTTTGAATGTTTCTCTAAAGACCCAAGAGCAGCGCCATTTTTGTCAAAATCTGACGAGTCCTGTTCATCTTTGTCCCACGAATCTATCATTTAAGGTTGGATGTTAATGGTATATTCTACTTCGGTAATGTTATTGTTGTTGTTGTTGTTGTTGTTGTTGTTGTAGGGTTTAACGTCATTTTTTTCAGAACACGATAGGCTATAAATGGCGGCTAGTATTAATGATGGAGGAAGAACACGAGGAAAACCCCGGAAAACACACCGACCCACGAGAAGCTACTGGCACGCTTTCTCACATACCCCATAGGCCGAATCTGAGACTCGAACCCGCGTAGAGAGAGGTGAGATATCAGTGATCCGTAACGGAGAGAGCTTTAGACAACTCGGCCACTTGGGCTATCTGGCTGATCCTCCAAACTTCTGATTCAGACCATGTGAAATATTATTCAGTTTTGTACAGGATTTAAACGTGAAATTTAAAATTGTTGTTAAAAAAGATTTTCTCATTATGTCCGAACCCAAGTACGTCGAGCAGTTCAAATATGTATTTAAGGTAACAAAATCCCGTTAGTACGCGTGATCATGGTGTAGTTATATATAATGAAATGACGTAAACATTATTATTTTGCATCGGCAATTTAGTAGTGAAATATTTTTTAAACTTCTCGTTCAACTTTAAATAGTTTGCTTTATTAAGAACTAATAAAATTACGAAAACACTAACAAATAAGAAGAAATAGACTAAACGATGTTGAACTCAGTAGCGACAGTATTTCCCGAGTATGCGTCAATGCTGTTTTTTTTTTATCGAGTTCAAGTATCATTCATTATTTGGTTGGAGCTCTTTCATATATAAAACTTCACATCATGTTCTTTTTTCCCCAATTAAAATATATCAAATAATTTTGAAGAGCAGAGCAAAAGGGACAGATGTCTCTTCTGTTTCGTTAAGTACAGAAGCTGAGTTGATCAAATGGAAAACTTGAAAAGTTACAAATTTTTTTGATTTTATTAAGTTATTAAGTTAAAGAATGACAACAATAAATAAAACCTTAACGACCATGTGGCGACATCTCACAATTATTATATAGGATCCTTCTACCTGTTCTCTATGGGACGAGTTCTTCATAATTCATTATCAACAATGCCGGTGTGTACAGTGTCTCAAATGACGTCACTTCCGCTATTTGTGAGTGGGGAGGGAAGCGTGTTGTTTTATTCAAGACGGATCGGGATATATTTTCGGTTTTTCATACATTTCTTCGTAACGAGTAAGAATGAAAAGTTCAAATTTTCAGAAAGTGACCAATATACATATAGCAAATAATATAAAAAAAATTTGAGCGAATTTCATTTTTGCATGTTTGTCCCCTTTAAGCATTAATTTAAACATTGCCATGTATCTGTCCCGGATGCATCCAGATGCTTTTCTAAGATATGATACAAAATAATAGTAGTGCCATATTTATACATACACTATTCAATAGTATTGTAGTATCAGTATACAATAGTATTGTATACAATAGTATTGTAGTAGCAGTAACACGTTAATACACATCAGCACACTAGTGGCTATGTAGTACCAACTAAAGGCTTTACTATGCGAAAACACTTACATTTACACTATGATCAACAAAAATCTGGATATCTTTCACATTTACAGCATTTTGTATTCATCAATAATATAATCAAGTAATAAGAATTGTCATTTTACTTTGTTAATTTTGCTGTCATTTTTTTCACACAATCTGAATCTTTTAAAGGCATTTTATTTAATTTCCAGAATCCTTTTCTGTGTGTAAATATTAAGCAAAGTAACAACGTAATTTTTATGTTATTTGCATGGTGAGAGGTTATCCTTTGAACGGACTACTTCATACCGGCCTATTAGTATAATAACGGCCAGTATAATAACGGCCAATGCCTTCCCTAAAATGTATGTCCGAGTACTTTTTGGTTTCATTACAATACGGCAACAAAAAAGAGAGACGATGTATAATGCAGTGTTAAATAAAATGAACCTTAGGTTATAATTTTTTTGTTGTTGTAAAAACAGCAATTAGTACATAGTGGGCAACAATACTTGATAGTATGATAGTTAACGTTGAAGCTGACATTTTCGGTTAAATAAGTTTGTAATATATGTTTGAAAAACGTGCGATAAAAGGGTGCGCTTTGATAAAACTTTAAACTTTGATTTAATTATAGTTAACATCATATTCAACTGTACACTTGGAAACAAGCAAAGACAAAAATACAACATACTTTGTACATTAAAAGTACGTAACTAGCCACATTGTACAACTGATTTAGAAGAAACAAATGTAAAACTGGTATAAAGAAGTGGAGATAATCCCATGAACAAGACTGGTATAAAGAAGTGGAGATAATCTCATGAACAAGACTGGTTTAAAGAAATGGAGATAATCCCATGAAGAAGACTGGTATAAAGAAGTGGAGATAATCTCATGAACAAGAGTAATACTCTTTAGTGAATAACAGAAGAAAGAAGCAAACAGAGACGTAGCTGGTGTGGGGACAGAGGGGGACAGATGTCTTCGGGGTCCAGACTAGTGGTGGCAATGAAATAGGTTGTATGTGAAATTTTAGTGTGTGTGTAGTGGGTGGGTTGGTGGCGTAAAAATGAATCTTGTCCCCGTAAAAATGAATCATGTTCCCGGGCTTCAAACACTCCTCTGGAAGAAAATGTCATTAGCCTTATATATATAGATATAGATATAGATAGATAGATATATAGATAGATATAGATATAGATAGATAGAAAGATAGGTGTGTGTGTGTGTGTGTGTGTGTGTTTTCGTGCTCTCATAGCGTTATCAACAAGTTAAGTCTTCAGTCATATTTGACGTATTTTCCAGTCCTTCATCTTCTTTTCTTTTCTTTTTTTCGTCAATGCATCCCTTGTTACTTTGTATCGAATTTTACTATGATGAAAATGGGGTCTTTTTTCGTCTTATCTCTTCTTGAAAGTCTATGTGCGACCTCATTATACCAAACGTCAATCTCTCTGCTTAATATATCTCTCATTACTCATGACTGTACGAATTATATCTTCGTATCTGTCTACTTTGAAACCCTGAATCTTAACATTGTTTCTTCTTGAGTTTGTTTTCTTTTCTCGTCTTTGTTTGCATGTGAAAGAGGTGTTGAAACGATCTTTCCTTTCTTATATTGATTTTTTCTGCTATTCTATGAGCTTGTCATTGACTTTATCAAGTGTTTGTTACATTTTCTTTCTAACTCCATAATCTTTCCTTTTGTTTCTTCTAATTTCTTCCAAAGCTAATGATTTACGTCTTGTACAAAAATTTGTTTCAGCTTATTAAAGTACATTTGCCACAATCTCTTCAAGTTCATTTCTCAACAGTTTTTCTAAGTTCTTCATGTCTTCAACCAGATCCCGATATGACACTTTCAACGGAGTTTTCTTTTAGTTCACTTTTGGTGATTGCCTCAGTTTGCACTGCAGTAGGACTAGGCCCTCGCAAACTAAGGCCGCGTCTGCATTTAAACTGATAGAAAATGGTGATTTAACTGATAGATGAAATCAAATGTAATTACATGCATTATTATTATTGTTACTATATATATATATATATATATATATATATATATATATATATATATATATATATATATATATATATATATATATATATATATATATATATATATATATATAACACTTATAAGGCTCCAAAAGAGGGCTTTCCATTTAATTCTAGATCAATGAATAGACAATTTTCAGAATGCAATGAATAATATAAAGATTTTAACAATATATGAAAGAATATTTCTTAGAAAAGCCAAACTGATGTATAAAGTATCCAGAAAATCCACTCCTGTCTATCTAAGCAATATCTTTCACCAAAGAGATGCTGATGGTACTCCAAATTTAAGGTCCATAAGAAGAAAAAATTACAGTATACCAAGGCCAAAGAAGGAATTGTTTAAAAAAAGTTTTCAATATACTGGTCCAGTAGTATGGAACAAACATTCCCAGCGACATAAGGCAGGCTCCTAGCAGTTCTTTGTTTCATAATCAATGTCTTAAATGGATGAAATCTTTAGAAAATTGAACAGTGCTAGTACCCAAAAAAATACTGCCTGCTTGTCTGTATTTTTGCATCATTTTCAAAGCTGAATGTTTCAACGCAGAATGATATTTTATGTTTCTTATATGTTTGTGTTTTAACAGATGCCTGTGCATGTGTTCCAGGCTTGATACTTTGAAATTTAAAATTCCTTAATTATTTAGCGTTGAGACAGACTCTTCACATGTTGTATGTATTGTATATATTGTACATAAGAGATAGAATGCCTCAAGGCAAATTAGTTCTGTAACTAATTGAGTTACCTTCTCTAAATAAAGTCTTTATTATTATTATTATTATTATTATTATTATTATTATTATTATTATATGATAAGTAAAGAATCGATCTGCGTTTTACGCATTGTTTACCGAGTTACGCACGTTTAAAGATTAATTTTGTTTGCACCTGTACAGAAAATGCCGAAGTATATATCGTACTTTCTGCTAATTTTCATTTACACGCTGTGATGACATGAGCTATTTCAGTTACTACACAAAGACTTTGACTCTACAAAATCAATGATCAATAAACACGGCAACCTGAATGACATAAGCATCAACATGCATATTTATTGGAAGGGCGGATCTTTCTTGAATTAAAGTCCATGACATCGTACCTTTACTTGGTGGCTAATCATAATATAGTTTAAATGTAGATTGCAGTTCAGTTTTATCTTTTGGTTCAATTTGATCTTTAAAGATATGTGAAAAAATGGAGACTTGTTCGACTTCTGAATACGTAATCTCTCAAAGTGTAAATGCTTAAAATATCTGCCAAGTATTGTCACGAAGGTCTATCCACCTATTGCAAGTGTTGTTTATCTTGCATAGGATTTATAGATAAAGCTCGGGTCATATTCCAGAAAACACCGGCAAAGAGAAGTCTATTATCACTGTGTCTGAAAGAAAACCACCTTGACTTTGCAACAAGGAAGTTATATATGATGAAATCGGCTGTTACTAGTAATGGAATAGCCATTATTGAAAACTAGTACGCATGCCTGCACTGACAGCATGCCAACATACAAACTGCCAATGATAAAGACACATTCGCTAGATGGCATTCTGACCTATATCCAAGTGGAGTACTAATGGTAAAAGGCACCCGGGGCAACAATCATGGCCCAAAAGGGTATTGGCGCCTCAGGACCTCTGACGCCCTGGGCATCCGCCCAGTCCCCCCCACCCCCACCCTTTAGTACGCTGCTGACTATTTCCGTACATGATGTGCATGCAAAGATATAGCCTGAAGAGCGACTTCTGTTGAATTTAAACAAACTGTTCAATTTTTAACTCTTTGATCAGAGTGAAATGGCGTATTTTATTAATGTAATATGAGAGACCATTTGCACTTTATCAGCAAAAAAAAGTCACTTTTTAACAAGTCAAAATAAATGTACTCCGTGCAATAATTCAAAATATTACAAGACACGGGTCTCTGCAACGAGTAACGTGAAATGATACGCACTGTACCCCTATATACATTTCTACGAGAGACAGACAGACAGACATATTATTAGTACAATACTGTCACGTCGCTTTTGGCAAGCGATCGACATCATTCGTTGCTCTATCGGGTGATAGATTCTTCATAAATACAGTGTTTAGTGTAGAGAAATTTATTTTGTTTGGAGATGTTGTTACTCTTTTCTTATATACTTAAAAAAAACTGCTAAAAAGTTTGCTGGTAACGTTGAAGTATTAATTTCAAGTCCTCTCTCTCTCTCTCTCTCTCTCTCTCTATATATATATATATATATATATATATATATATATATATATATATATATATATATATATATATATATATATATATATATATATATATATATATGAATGAATGAATGATACAAAGTGTAAAATACTTCAGTCGAAAGGGCCACGTAATTTAATGATCACAAAGAACGATCGATCCTCGAGCGTTGTTCTTGTTAATACCGCACATCGGATTTTGAAAAAAAAAAATACATCTAAGCAGGGTGTGTCTTTTTCACAGCTAAACTCTCAACAATTGCCACGATGGTGAATAAGTCTTATGATTGCCAGCTTGTGGCAGAATTAAAACGGATAATTGGTGTGTGTTCGATAGAGTATAGCAACACACGCAGGCTCTTCAGAGCGGATTTAATTGGATAATTCAAATGAAAAAAATTTCAGTTCGTAAAAAAAAAACATAACCTGGGAAAGAAAAGATACAATGATTTCCTTTTCGAAGTTCAAACAGTTCAATCAACGGTTTAAAAAAAAATGTGTCCTTTTGCCCATTCGCGTTTTTACACTGTCTGTAGATATCCTTCTGTCCACCTGTGTGTTAGACAAAAACAAAATATAATGATAGTATAGACAGATTGAGAGGCATGGGCAGCGAGGGAAGAGACAGACAGAGACAGAGAGAATTATATACCAGTTTGTTTCATGTTCAAATACCATTTATTCCTTCGTGTTTTCCGTAGACAGGCATGTCATGTGACTTCTGAACAGTCACAGTGCTGATACCTTGATGTTATCAACTGTTTATATTTATGGTTTCAGTTGAGCTCTAACAATTTACTATACACAAATTGGAGAATATGTTACTAGATAAACGTTAAAATGGTGTGAATTTGGAAGGGTTTGGCTCAAAATTATCCGCCTTTTTATCATATGTTAATAAGTTGCACAGACTTTAATTGAAACTAGAAAATTGGAATATCACGTACTTACTTCATGATAGTGTATACAGTGACAAGTTCGGAAATTCCATCTGGACTAAAAATAGATACAGCACCGCGCAGTCGCTTATTAAAACTAAATTCTTATCCCGGATATCAATTGCACGTACCAAAGAATACATTGATATGTGTTTATTCATTGTAACTTGTAATACGAAACCGGAACGGATAAAGGAGTACATAACTGCACTGATTTCTTTTTTTTTGGTGGGGGTTTTGTTTTCGGACATATTCCATGTTACGTGTACATGTATCAATATATATATCAAAATGTAGAAAATGAGGTTTTGTCCATGAAGGTACAGCAGTTAAGCGAGCTGCTTTTTTTTTTTTTATCCCGCAAGGCCCCCGAATAGGTAAACTAAATGACAGGTCAATGAGAAATATATGTAAAGATTGTGTTACGGGTACAAGCGTCTCCTTCTAAGGAAATGCGATAATGATTTCTATTTTTAAATACGATTTTTTTTTTATAAATTAAAAAACATAATCGAGAATCTAGATAATTTCCTACCTTGTTGGAAAAATAATAATAAAGTGGAGATGAGTCATTTGTTACTTTTGTATATTATATCTGATTCATTTATAAAGACTATATTAAGATCAAAATATAGGCATCGAATAATTTGAATAATTTTGAGTGAACAATAAGAGTGTGGTCGAAGTTTTATTTACACTTTTGGGAAATGCAAGAGGTAGGGTGAGGTGGTCTGAATTAAACCAGAAAAATAATAATCGCTAAATATACAGTTATGAGTTTTATAGCAAAGGACACGTTCTATAATAGATATATAGCATCATACAGTAGTCTACCAGAAAACTAAGCCTAGAAAAAGCCTGATACAAGAACACACAAAAACAACAAACTCAACCAATCCACCAAACAAATAAGACGCATTCTTAAAAATGTTGCCTAGTGTTTTATTTCCGCAGTTGATGTGAAATAAAGATGCAAATATATCTTCAGCTGTATGAAAATATTTAATATATATATATATATATATATATATATATATATATATATATATATATATATATATATATATATATATATATATATATATATATATATATATATATATATATATATATATATATATATTGTTGACTTATCAAAATTTTAAAGAAAATTCATAGTTATAAAACTAGTACTGGAAATCAATTATCGGTGGGGGAATACACATTTTTTGGTCAGTTGCACTAGTGTTTCACAAGATTGTCAGCTATACGAGTGTTACAAATAAATCACACACACACGAACACATACATACATACATACATACATACATACATACATACATACATACATACATACATACATACATACATACATACATACATACATATCCCCTAAAAGTTTTTAAAATTTACCAAATAATTTATTTCCCTGGAAAAAGATTGTAAAAATGGTAAAAGAACTTACAATTTTAAGAATCAAATAATAATAAAAATAATCCAAGAATAATCCAGGAATTAAATTCCAAAAGTCCTAGTAATGAAAGGTTGTAATAGTTCGAATCTTGTTGGAAAATCCATGATGGAAAACGATGACGTATGCTGAAGTCTGTTTTCTTTTTATCTATAGTTCCTTGCAGAATCACAAGATTTAACACTCCGGTGTTGAAAATCTGAATAAGATTTTGATAAACGTTGTTTGTCCGATAATTTTAAATGAGAACATCACAAATATTTCCAGAGATACGAATTAATCATTTAAAATACAAATGAACTGAACAATTATTAACATGGATTCAAAAATTTGGTTTCAAATAAATGGCTTAAGGTCATTTTGTCAAAGACGAGAACTAACTATATTTCACTAAAACAATGATTATATCCTAATAATAATAATAATAATAATAATAATAATAATAATAATAATAATAATAATAATGAGGACTTTGTATAGCGCCCTAATCTTTAGAAGCTCTAAGCGCTTTACAACATCTATAACGATATGATTACACAACAGAAAAAGAAAAAAAAAAGAATCAAAACCCATGAAATTGGAAAACATAAAACATGCTGAACACATTTAAGGTACAAAACATTATAAGGTCTCTAAGTTTGTTCCTGCAGTCGAAAATACGCAGCTACGAAAAAATCCCCAAACTGCGAAATCAAGAAGGGGGGGGGGGGAAGGAGTCACGTGATTGTTTTATATCACATACTCCTAATATGACCCTGATGAGAACCAATCATTTTTACTTTTAGAATAAATAGTTGTTTACTTCTTCACTAGTCTAATCTTAGACCTTGACAACAACCAACCATTTTAAAATAAAGATAAAACCTGTTTACGCTTCGTCACTAACCTTGATCAAGGTCAGGATCTAGGTCAACATTACTATTTACCAAAGAATAATTCGGTGAACCGATTTCTGAAGAAAGAAAAAAAAACATCATCTATAGTGAATACATTTACATAACAATTGCATTTAATGAAAAATATTTTTTTAAAACTATTTATAACTGACAAATAATATTAAATTAAAACATATTTAAATTAAAACACACACACACACACACACACACACACACACACACATATATATATATATATATATATATATATATATATATATATATATATATATATATATATATATATATATATATATATATATATCATATTGACAACGTTCTTTTGCATACCAGAGACTAGCAACGTGGAATGAGTTGCCCATCGAACTTTGACACATATACACAGTTATCCCTTTCAAGAGTGCTCTTAAAACTCACCTTTTTCGACTGCTAGAACAAAGTTAAAGCCGTAAAAATGTTTCCTACCTTAAATATTTTCAGCATTTGTGTTTTCTAATTTCATGTTGTTTGTTTTTGTTTGATTTTTTTTTTTTTTGTATGTTTTGTAGTCATATCATTATAGATGCTACAAAGCGCTTAGAGCTTATAAAAGTTGGGCGCTATTAGTTCTCGTACAAAATCCTCATTATTATTATTATTATTATTATTATTATTATTATTATTATTATTATTATTATATGAAGACAGTATAGAATTTAGGTTACCGTATATACTCGAAAATAATATAGACATTGTCTATTAATAATGTGCCTGTAAATCAAGGACTTTGTCGCTTTTTCTTCTGATTGCTTCTAACAAATTGCTTAGATGTGTTAGGATTAAAGTTTTAGTAAAATTAATAAGATTGATATTTTCTTTTGAATTGAATTAAAGTAATGTTTTATTTGTTAAAAGATATTAAAGGTAATTTCATTTGTTTTTGTAACACAACTATATAGAATAGAAATGGTTGTTGAGCAAGTAAAAAAGGGCAATGTATATAACCACACTATAACTCAAGTAAAAGTAGCTAAGAACATTGCCAATATACAATGTTGTGTGAGATTGTATACGAAAAACATTATACATGAATTTTGCCTGCTCAGCTATAGTTCTAAGCTACATTAGTAAGAATATGTTTCTGACCTAGTGTTGGCATGAGTTCAATTCAGTTAATGAAGCTGAAGTAAGATTTCTCTAGACGATACAGAAACAAGATGGCTTCCAACTAACGGATATCCATATTTGGTCTGACGTCGTTAAGGCCGGTGTAGATGATTACAGAATTGAGTCTTATGACGTAAGTAAGGTAGTTTTTACCTGTTAGAACTGGTCTCGACCGGGTTGTAGAGTTCGTAGTTTTCTGACTAATGCGTAGAAGGGTATGACCTTAACTAACTCTGTATCTGGCCGCGAACGTATATATAGAAATGCGCAAATCAGGTCAGATCAGTTATAACGCATTAGCAGAAAACTGACGTTGACTCTTCAATTACAGGTAGGCATCTGTACAAGTTATAATTTCTTGTAAGAAATAAGTATTTTTGATGACTGAGATTTTTAATGGTAAAATTGTTTTGTGTGCAACATTACTATTGAGTTCTTTGTTTATAATACATTGTAATGGAATGTTTAAATGTTCTAAAGAATTTATATTTATGTAACTTTAATTATAAAGGTTTGAATTAGTTGAATTAGCTACCAACTTCATACTTGACTTAATGTTGAAATAAAGTATTTCTTAAGTAAGAAAGAGTAATTTCTAGCAATATATTCTAAATCAATATTCTTAATATTCTGTTTTAAAATGAGTAAAATGCATTAACTGTTATTACATTTAAGGCTTTTGCTATCTTGAAATTGATTGAGAATTAACTAGTAAATAATATTCTAAGGTGCAGAAGTTAATGAAGTTGGAAAGCTTAAAGATGAAAAATGTAATATGTATTTTATGAATTTTATTATAAAGTTTTAGAAGTGTTTCTAGAATGTAGTAATATATATGTGTGTTGATTATTTAAATAAAGTTATAACGCATTAGCAGAAAACTGACGTTGACTCTTCAATTACAGATGTAGCTGTTTTATCATCGTGGCGCTCTCTTTAAGAGAGCCTGACTTCTTTCTTCTTTCTCTCTCTCTTGCCATGGATATAGACGTTCCCCAACTTACGAGTAATTCCTTCTCATAGCAAGAAATGAGAAGAAGGTTATGAAAAGCTAATCACAACACATAACAAGCAAATACATTCATAACAAGTGAGTGGAGAATGTTACAGATCTCTGTACCCTCTCGCAAAGCCAGCGGAGTGATTATTTCTTTGAAGGAGTGTTTATAATTACGATTCATGTGAGAGATTGGCACTAACATATTTACGATCGTCAGACTTCATACCGCCTATGTTCGCATTTTCTTGCCTGTATCATACAGATAGCTGTTCACGTGACTGATTCGTGATTCTACTTGCTGGAATGGCTTCACAGATTCCTAGCAATGTATATACCAGTATCTACGCGCTATCCAGTTCTAGTGACGCACACTCCATTCGACTATGGTTCCTTGATCCTACGTAGACAACGATTGGAAACCAAACCAAGTTCTTACGCAGACGACTATCAACTCATCCCACAAAACTACGTCAGCAGCAGCACTTCAGTGACCTTTGTCAGCTCAAAGATTCCTCAAAAGTACTTTTACACGGCAAATTAACTGTGTATACATTTACTATCAACGCCCAGAACATTGTGAGTTAAGCCGTTAATGTGACTTATTACTATTGACATTATTTCTAGGAGTGCAATTTTCCTCTGGAAACACCAGATTCTCAAGTACAGGTATGTCTCTTATCACATTAGATATTTTTAAAGGTGATCAATCACAAAATCCTGTTAAATGGCTAAACCATTTTTTACAATGGGCTAATTTTTATGATTTGTCAGAATCTAAAATTTTGAATGCTTTTCCTTTCCACCTCCAACAACATGCTAAAGTATGGTATGAATCGCTACCTGATAACGTTAGGAATAACTGGTCAAGTCTAGTAACTGCCTTTACATCTAGGTTTCACACTGACGATATCATTTTAGATCTATCAATTTTACAAACTCGACAAGAATCGTCTGAAACAGTTTTGGACTATTTCACTCGTCTCTTACAAATTGCAAATAATCAAACTATCTCAGATGAAATATTGTTAGCAGTTGCATTACAAGGTTTAAAACCAGCTATTAAACAAATCGTAATGAATAAAAATCCAACAAATATGGATGATTTACGACAAGCCGCAAATCTAGCAGAGAAATCTCTTGTCGCAACTGAGAATGATGATTGGTCAACACTTAACACAATTTTAGAAGAACTTAAACATCTTAAAGATGAAATTAAAGCAGTCAGCTCAGAACAGAACACAGAAAACAATGTACATGTAATATCTCAACCCTTCGTACGTGCCAAAAACAAACCATTTCGGCTGCATTGCAATAATTCTCATCATTATACATCGTCTTCTCAGACAGCTAATTTTCCAAACTATTTCTCCAGTTCAGTACATAAATCTAGCGATAACAATACATATCAGTTACCTACTCGGGCTGCGCGCTACCAGCCACAACTACATAGTCGTAAGCCATTTTGTCTCAGATGTGGTATTTGTTTTCAATCACACGGAAGATTATGTCCTGCGCTCGATAGAAAGTGTTACTTGTGTCAGAAAACAGGTCATTTTGCACGAGTATGCTTTACCCCACAACAACAATATAAACTCGCGCCAAATCAAAGGTTACAACCTTGCCACAAACAAACTCGAGAACCACAAATCACATTAGTCACACCTATTCACAAAAATCTTGTTCCTCTTTATGTTAAAAACAAAATCACGAATGCATTAGCTGACACAGGCGCGTCTATTTCGGCCATCAACCTAAATTTCCTTTCTCGCGCAGGATTCAATTCACGTCAAATTCAACAGTCAGATATTTCTAATATTATAGGAGCCGGCGGAGAGACACATTTTGTCTCAGGTATTATTAACCTTACTTTGAAAATAGGAGGAATACGCTTCTCTCATTCATTCTATGTTATTCCTGCTTTAAAAAAATTCAGTCATCCTGGGTTTAGATTTTCTCACTAAATACAAAGCAGTAGTGAATCTAGATACACAAACGCTCTCTTTGCTAGACGATACGGTAGTCATTAATATGCTGCGTCATCAGCCTGGATTGGCACGTGTCAGGAAAGGTACAACGATTTCACCATACTCGAGTTGTTCCATTCCTATTCATATCAGTAAAATCAAAAAAGGGACACCTGTTTTACTAGAACCATCTCATAATATGTCAAACTCCACATTTTTGACAGCTAGAACAATTGTAACGGTTTCGAAAAATAACTTTGTTCAGATCTTGAATCCTACTTCACAAGCTATAGACATACAGGCAAATACCGTACTAGCTTATGTAGATGTACTACACCCACAAACCATATTTACTGTTAGTGAGGACACTTATGACAAGAATATCACATTTGATACACCTGACATTGTGGACACACAAACTAGTACATCTCGAGAACCAATTAATTTTGATTTACACTCTTCAGATTTGTCAGAAAATAAAAAACAAGAACTTCAATTATTTTTGAATAAACATAGGGATGTGTTTGCCTTGAACTTAGAAGAATTAGGAAGTACTACAGTATTTACTCATCGAATAGAGACAGGTGATTCCATGCCAATTCGTTGTCAACCTTATCGTGCGTCTCCGCACATCAATAAAGAAATTGACAGACAGGTAGATGAATTATTAGAACACCAACTAATTGAACCCAGTTCTTCTAGCTATGCATCTCCAGTTGTTTTAGTCAAAAAGAAAAATGGGGAATATCGTTTTGCCATTGACTATCGGAAACTTAATCAAGTGACACAACCAATGACATTCCCTCTTCCAAGATTAGAAGATGTAATTGATGCAGTTGGACAAACTAAACCATGTCTTTTCAGTACATTAGATTTAAATTCAGCATTTTGGCAAATTAAAATGGATCCAGAGACAAAACATAAGAGCTCTTTCATAACATCACGTGGTCTTTACCAATGGAATGTAATGCCGTATGGACTCAGGAATGCGCCCGCCACATATTGCATTCTTTTAGGTCATGTACTTAGAGGTATACCATGGTCAACATGTCTTGCATACATAGATGACATTATTATTTTTTCCAATTCATTTGAAGAACACTTAGCACACCTTGAACTTATTTTTGATCGATTACGTCAGGCAAACTTGACACTCAAACCATCAAAATGTGTATTCGCAGCATCTGAAGTTATTTATCTTGGTCATAAATTCTCAACAAAAGGAATTAGAGTAGATGAGTCCAAAATTGACACAGTTACACAGTTTCCTGTTCCAAAAACACAGAAAGATGTTAGGAGTTTTCTAGGATTGTGCAATTATTACAGAAAATTTGTCCAAGGATATTCTACAATAGCAACACCTTTAAATAAGTTATTGACAAAAGACAGTTCATTTCTTTGGACAGACAAGTGTCAAAAAGCATTTGAAACTCTTAAGACAGCCTTGACCACAGCTCCTATCTTGGCTTATCCTGATTTTAATAAACCATTTAGACTCACATGTGATGCCAGTGGTACAGCTCTAGGTTATATTTTGTCTCAGTTAGGGACAGACGACAAAGAGCATGTCATTGCTTATGGTGGACGAACATTAACAAATGCTGAAAGACAATGGTCAGTAACTGAACAGGAGTGTTTAGCGGTATTAGAAGGTATCCGAACATATCATGTTTACCTATCACATCAGAAATTTACTGTCATTACAGATCACAAGGCATTAGTTTGGCTAAAGACAGTTAAACACACTTCGAATAGACTAATTCGTTGGTCACTTCGCTTACAGGAATACGATTTTGATATCGTATACACTCCAGGCCATGAAAACACAAATGCAGACGCACTCTCACGTCGAAACTACGACCAAACAGCTAAGACTGACAGCCAGTTAGAAAAATCTCCAGTATGCACGAACACTCAGACTCAGTTAGAATCATCAGTACACTCCATTCAAGAAGAAATGACAGAAGTCACATTCTTTTACGATAAGGAAAATACTACTAACCTATTTCCACTACAGACTAATGATAACACACCTTGCAGTAGTTCTGAAGAACTACCGGATATCGCTCAATATCAGCGCGAGTGCCCTGATTTTAAGGACATGTATGTTTACTTAGAACAAGGAATATTACCAGAAAACACTCGTCGCGCAACAGCTATTCCATATGAAGCAAATCAATATGAACTAATCAATGGTGTCTTACATCATTTTTTCCAGCCTCGTACAAAACATAAAACTTCTCCAGATCAACTCATAAAACAAGTTGCTTTACCCACAAATTTGAGACTCGATGTCCTTCTATCTTATCACGATTCAAAAGCAGGAGGTTGTCATTTTGGTGTTCAAAGATCATATCAAGCTATCAAACAGAAATACTATTGGCCTAAAATGTATCAAAATGTGTATGACTACATTACATCATGCTCTAAATGTCAGCTTATTAAACGTGACACAAATGCACGAAAAGCTCCACTGCACCCATTGCCCCCAGAAGACGTATTCTCTAGGTGGCACATGGACATTTTGTGCATGCCAAAAAGTAAGGAAGGTTATCAATACATCTTATTGGTGACAGATAGTTTGTCACATTGGTGTGAAGCCTTGCCCTTACGTTCTCAAACAGCAACAGAAATCGCCAGTGTTTTGTACAATGAGATATTTACACGTTATGGTGCACCGCGAACACTTGTCAGTGATCGTGGACGAAATTTTATGTCTCAAATTGTACTCGCACTTTGTGAACTATTTCAAGTAACACGTCACCATACTAGTTCATACCACCCTCAAACTAACTCTGCATGTGAGAAAAAAAAAATAGTACCATTAGTCAGGCCCTACGTGCTTACTGTAGTAAACATCAAGATGATTGGCCGTCCATATTACCCAGCGTAATGATGGCATTCCGAATGAGTCCAGCAGTTAATTCTACTGGATACTCACCTTATTACATAGTCTTTGGGAAAGAAATGACTTTACCCTTAGATGTATCTCTTACGCCTAAAGAAACTGTACAAACACAAACACAACAGTACATAGATCAATTGATTCAAAGATTGAAAATAGTTCAAGAAATAGCTAAAGCAAATACACGTGAAGCACAAAGCACAAGCAAACAGAGGTTTGACCAGAAAACAAAAGAACCATCCTTTCGTGTTGGAGATTATGTACATTTACAAATCTCACATATACCTGTAGGGTTATCAAAAAAGCTTTACCCTCGTTGGGAAGGTCCATATTACATCACTCAAGTAGGTCCGAATAGCACCTACAGATTACGTCGTTGTTCAGACAATAAAGAAATGAAATCACTTGTACACGCAAACAGGCTTAAGCACTATAAAGATCCTAGGGATTATAGACCTCCGACACCGGACACAGTCAGTACACCTCCACAGTCAACACAAACATCAAATGATCAAACGAGCAATGAGCAATCACCAACCAACAATGGTACCGAATGGTACTTAGTTGATAAACTGTTGAAATCCAAATGGATTTCTGGAAAGAAGCATTATTTGGTTAAGTGGTCAGATGGATCCACGCCATCATGGCAGCCAACGGAGAATGTTTCTCAGGCATTAAAAGAAGCATTTCACAGAACACGCACACAATCAAACACACGTCGCAAACGACGAAGTCGAATATTTCGTAATTGAATTCAATACGAAATTCTGAAAACATAAAAAAAAGAACAAATTCCTTCGTATTTGGAAGAGAAAATTATAGTCCTATCGTCCATTCCATTATTTTTTCTCATACCTTCTATTTCTCTTTTCTTCTTTCTGGCGCCAAATCTCTCAGTTCTCTTTCTTTCTCTTAAGGTATGGATGAAATTTGGATTGGTTCGTAGGTATATGTTTCTTTTTAACTCTGAATTCAGAGTACATAGTATCAGAACAAACAACAACATAAAAACAAAACAATTTGAAACATGGGTTATCTCCAGCATCCCCCACTTTTGTATAGTTCAGCTTATAAGTGGATTCACAGTTTAAATCAGGTTTACACGGACTTGTTTAATTGAATGTATCGAATATTGTCACAGGGATGTCAAATGTAGCTACAAATTGATATTTTTTTTTTCACAGTTATAATACGTCTTAAAACGAATACGCGGTATAATACAGCAATCTCATTAATGCATGGGTTTGACAATGTTTAGAGGTTTATCTCTCACGATTTCATACCATTTGTATGAAAGCATGTACCTTATGGTACTGTGTCTTGGCGCATTCGCCATAAATGATAAAATAGTCAAAATGTCCGCGCGATTACTCGACAGAGATCACGTAATGCATAGCTCTCAAGACATGAGCAGCTATTGGTCTATATACAGCCAGCTTCTGAGAAAAATTCATTTGAAAAGATAATGGCAGTACATTCTCTTTCACGCGTCAAAGATAACGTTGATAAAACACATACATTTCAAGCTGCACTAGACTCACTCATTGTTCTTAGGTTAATTCAAAGGCGTTACATATTCATACACGCACAGGTCAAAGTTGATTGCAAGTGAACATACGTCATGGTTATTAAGGCTAGTGCAACATTAAATTGTCAGTTCCAAACTCTCGATATAATAAGTATTCACCCATAAATATGTTCTGCTAATGTTATACGAATAACATATAAAAGAGAAAAAGAAATACAGAAAAAGAACACAAAGGAAGATTACACTAAAATAGAAAAAGAAAAATAAAGATAACAAGAACTGTATGCTACTATTTTGTGTTACAATCGTCTGACAAGACTAGTTTATATGTAGGTTTTGCAGAATTTTATATTGTAAAGCTGTTTAAGTTACGTAAACTTTTAAATTTTTATTTAATGTCTTACCACGCTATTTCACTCTATTTTATGAAGGTATCCAGTGTTGCTAAGTTCTTCCATTGTATTTTTGGGGAATTTTATCACGAGTTTTGCATTGTCTTTTTATTGTATTTTTGGGAATTTGACTGACTATTGTGCAATGCACTTCCCATTGTGTTTTGGGAATTTTATCAAATATTTTGCATTGTACTCCTCATTGTACTTTTTGAATTTGAATTGAGTATTTTGCAATGTACCTTCTCATTGTATTTTTGGGATTTTACTTGGTATTTTGCAATATATTTGCAGTGTTTTCATTGTATTTTTAAACTTTGTATTTTTAAACTTTGCGTAAATGTCTCGCAATGTTTTTTTTATCATTGTATTTTTGACCTTTCATCTTGTTTGATGAATAAAATTGATTTTTCTTTTCGAGCCTCGAGGACTCGGCTCAAATTAACTAGAGGGTATTGTTAGGATTAAAGTTTTAGTAAAATTAATAAGATTGATATTTTCTTTTGAATAGAATTAAAGTAATGTTTTATTTGTTAAAAGATATTAAAGGTAATTTCATTTGTTTTTGTAACACAACTATATAGAATAGAAATGGTTGTTGAGCAAGTAAAAAAGGGCAATGTATATAACCACACTATAACTCAAGTAAAAGTAGCTAAGAACATTGCCAATATACAATGTTGTGTGAGATTGTATACGAAAAACATTATACATGAATTTTGCCTGCTCAGCTATAGTTCTAAGCTACATTAGTAAGAATATGTTTCTGACCTAGTGTTGGCATGAGTTCAATTCAGTTAATGAAGCTGAAGTAAGATTTCTCTAGACGATACAGAAACAAGATGGCTTCCAACTAACGGATATCCATATTTGGTCTGACGTCGTTAAGGCCGGTGTAGATGATTACAGAATTGAGTCTTATGACGTAAGTAAGGTAGTTTTTACCTGTTAGAACTGGTCTCGACCGGGTTGTAGAGTTCGTAGTTTTCTGACTAATGCGTAGAAGGGTATGACCTTAACTAACTCTGTATCTGGCCGCGAACGTATATATAGAAATGCGCAAATCAGGTCAGATCAGTTATAACGCATTAGCAGAAAACTGACGTTGACTCTTCAATTACAGGTAGGCATCTGTACAAGTTATAATTTCTTGTAAGAAATAAGTATTTTTGATGACTGAGATTTTTAATGGTAAAATTGTTTTGTGTGCAACATTACTATTGAGTTCTTTGTTTATAATACATTGTAATGGAATGTTTAAATGTTCTAAAGAATTTATATTTATGTAACTTTAATTATAAAGGTTTGAATTAGTTGAATTAGCTACCAACTTCATACTTGACTTAATGTTGAAATAAAGTATTTCTTAAGTAAGAAAGAGTAATTTCTAGCAATATATTCTAAATCAATATTCTTAATATTCTGTTTTAAAATGAGTAAAATGCATTAACTATTATTACATTTAAGGCTTTTGCTATCTTGAAATTGATTGAGAATTAACTAGTAAATAATATTCTAAGGTGCAGAAGTTAATGAAGTTGGAAAGCTTAAAGATGAAAAATGTAATATGTATTTTATGAATTTTATTATAAAGTTTTAGAAGTGTTTCTAGAATGTAGTAATATATATGTGTGTTGATTATTTAAATAAAGTTATAACGCATTAGCAGAAAACTGACGTTGACTCTTCAATTACAGATGTAGCTGTTTTATCATCGTGGCGCTCTCTTTAAGAGAGCCTGACTTCTTTCTTCTTTCTCTCTCTCTTACCATGGATATAGACGTTCCCCAACTTACGAGTAATTCCTTCTCATAGCAAGAAATGAGAAGAAGGTTATGAAAAGCTAATCACAACACATAACAAGCAAATACATTCATAACAGATGCATTATGGTATGGTAGATCTGGCTATATGTACTTTGCGGGTTGAATAGACTTTTAAAGCGAGTACTAATGGTAAGTAGCAAGGGTTGTTAAAAATATGGAAGTATAATCCATTAAATTATTCTCTCTCTCTCTCTCTCTCTCTCTCTCTCTCTCTCTCTCTCTCTCTCTCTTAATCTACAGCCTGTCTTAATTTGGTATCATAAGAAAGCTGCACAATTTCGAAAAGTACAATGGCATGGTGTTTATTTTCAGAAATGCGAACTTATCATCACAGTACCCTCACAATTATCGCATAATTATCTTTGATGCTTTGGAAAGATACCATCAGAAAGTCAAGCAAATGTAGAGAATAAAGGGTTTGCAATATAGACAAAAAGTAACGGATTTGGCTAAAACATTACTTCATATGTCTCTCTTTGGATGAAATGGAATAAAATATGTGCGATTCTTTTTTGGTTTGGTGTTTTAGAGCACAACAACGCAAGTATTTTTTAAAAATTGCTTTAAAACTTTTGTTCAGGGCCAAATTAACTGAAGTGATTTGCCCAAGGGCACAGCATGGTAGCCGACACAGGTTGATCAGATTGTAGGTTTCGAACTCGCACCCTTTAGGTGGCGAGTTTAGCACGATAATCACTAACTCTTGAAGTGGTGTACTATTATCTGTTACTATGCTTTATTTGTGGGTCATATAACTAGTTGTAGCTTTAAGGATTCTCCCCCGTGTTGTCCAATATCAAAGACTTTTATGTCAGTTAATTGCCGCCTTCCATTTTTCTTGTGTATTTGTTTCCCACCCCACCCCTTCCCTTCCACCCCCACGCTCCACGTTTTGCTAAAGTTCGGTTTCCCGGCTTGTTCTCCATCTCTTTCATGAATAATATCCTGGTGGTCCGGTTTCCTTGCCTTAATTTCTTTTTTAATTCCAAGTTCTAAATCAAGAGCGATCTTAACTCTGAAGGCATATCGTATTGTCGCCTTGATTTTAGGGTGCATTTTATGTTCACTTCAGTCGTCTGTGTTTTAACCTGTTTGGGTAAGTAAGGTAACTCTACTTAGTGAAAACAATAATGTATGTGGGTCATTAATCTCATTGCTCCACATAGACACACATATAACAATCAGGGGGCATACACCTATACATAAAAACACTTTTTTTTAGTTTTTTCAAATAGGAAGAGGGGGCATCTGTCTGGTGTCCCCCCCCCCCCCCCCCAAAAAAATATAACAATAACATACACTTGGAAATCAACACATACACTGGCGCATGATCGAGACAAGTGAAGGGAACTGGTCATACGTAACGACAACACTCGGTCAAGAGACTGATGATGTTGATACAGTTGGAAAGCAAACCGAACCTAAATAATAACATTATTATATAAACACCAAAAACATACGTACATTTTTTTCTTTAATTTACAAATCTGAATTTCATGGCACACAAACTGGACTAATAAATTTTTTTAAGATTGATACAAAAGCAGCGTGTCACGCATAAGAGATGGCAACTACACAACTGAAACGCTAAAAACCGATTCTACTTTTTTAAAAAATAAACTATAAATGGCCCAGAACTTTAAATTTGAACATGTATGGGATGTTTGGAAATCACATTTTGAGGCACATACTGTAGGATGTAAAAGACATGGTAAGAAATCCAATTTAGCACTAGAAGCTAGAATCCAAATAGCACCGCTGATTCGGCTTTATGTAAATTGGGCCTACCGGTTTATTCAGACGAAGTTTAGGTGAAGTTACTAGTAGTTATTTTGGTTGACAGTTTGAATAGAGGAGATGTAAGTAGCATTTGTCAATGAAAATTTGATTTGCACATACCATTTCTCCACAACATTTGTTCGCTGCTACTTTTTTTTTCACCTTTCGCCCAGGCATTTCCTGGTGTAATAGCTTAGGTTTTATTAAAATATATAGGACATGATAATTGAAATACCATTACCAGTTTTTGCAAGTAAATCGAGCTATTTTTTTAAATGGAGATGCATCCAAGAACGACAGACAATAATTCTCAACTGTCTCTGTGATGCAGCTTGGCGTGATTTCAGGACATAAAAGGGTCAATTCTCAAAATGCATTTTTGTCAATTTTCAGAAAAACATGGCCCTACTTAATTTCATGAAAATGAACAAAGTCTGTAACTCTTGATAATGCCTGAAAACATTTATAGCTTCAGTTTTAATTAGGACAAACAATGAAATATATACCTAATCACATGTATTACAATGTTTTTTTACATGGGCTTGTTACAAAGAAAATTAGGAGTTTCTGTCCATGAATCAAGGGATGGGTGTGTGTGTCTAACCTGTAACAATATTGTTTGTAACAAGCCCCTGTGCATTTCCTTTGTAACAAGACCCTGTGCATGAATCGTCAGCCTGCTGAGGAATGTGTGTATCCTTTTCCCCCCCGAGACCATATTTATTTTCATGAAATCTAACACAACTGTTGGACCTTCATTACAATTGTTTCATGTTGGTATAAATTATTTCAACAGAATATTTTCATGCATGATAAATACTAAACTTCAGAAATGAAAAATATTTGTAAAGGGACCATATTAAGGTGGAGATAACTCAGTGGGTCTTTTCCTATGACCAACATGTGGAATCACATTACAATTAGTATTTTCAGTTCAGTACCAACGTCCACTCTAAGCTACACACTCGCAGCTGCTCAGGCATCGCCACACAGCTGAATTGTCCATTTGTGCTCAATCCGTTAAATTTTGCTCATCTATGTAATGCTTGTGCAGTGCAGCGAGCACTGCACGCACATCTACCATTCGCTTAGAGGGAACATTGTTCAGTACCCACAAATGTTGGTCTAGTCTATTTTTAGAGCATTTTTTTTCCTCTCATTTTGGTGGTGATAGAAGAGTTATATTTATGCATATTTTGTAGGGATTTAAAGGTAATTGTTTATTCTTGAGAATATGAGCTCAGAGAGTGGTTGTCTGTGTGCATATTTGGTGAGAGTGCATAAGTAATAATAAGGCCTTGGTGATGATCCGGATGTGTGCTCTGTTTACATGCTGCTATGTTTAGAGTGCGCTCTCAAAAAAATGCTGGTGAACCTTTGACAAGAACTTCATTATGAAGTCATCTTTGGAAATATTTTATATATATCTTAAAACAAGTTTAATGCGCTTAATATTTGAGTGATAACTCTGCCTACACACCGGTCATTGCAGATATGGCTGAAATGACCAGGTAGGACTCCTGAATTTAGGTTTCGTACGGTAAATAGAGGTTACCGGTACTCAGAAATATGAAATGTACATGGCTATATTTAAAATTGTTGGCAGCTTAAGACCTATTGTGTTTATGATTATTACCTCTTACTGTATGGAAATAAAACATGGAAAATTTTCAACGCTTCGCAAAAATATTAACTTTTTTTTCCACAGACCGCTTAGTACTATAAACATGTATCCAGATATTTATTTTGTTGGGTTCTAATGCTTTTACAGTCAAAACTTCAATATTTTCCTCAAGATATACCACAAAAGCAGATCACTGTTCTGGAACCGAAACAGTCACAGAAAACAGGAATCCAGAAACAGTTATGCCCCCTGACAGTCCTATATCTAAAAATAGCAACAAGTGATTATTTTTTTCATAATTATTTATAGATTATATAAAAATGGAATATTTTCTGCATAATTTGAGTGTGCAGATTTTAAAAATGAAGCCATCATATATTTTCAAATAAATTCACAGAAAGCATTCAAACATGTGCTGTCCACCATTTTTAATATTGGTCTTTGTCACTTTTTGAAAATTCTTTGGTATTTCGTGCTGAAAGTTGCATATATTTTTTTACATATGGTTATATATAAATGTGTTGTGAACATTGAGCTTCAACAATAAATTCACTTTTTCTATGTTCTGGGTACATCTTAAGACTTTCTGTGCCTTTTTATCAACTCCCCCCTCTCCCAGTAACATTTTTGCATGAAATAGCATAATTATGAGTCATACCAAGTTGACATTGTATGTTACTATTAAAACCAATAGTGCATATTCATTACAGTGTTCTTGTACATATACATTGATTTGAAATCACAATTTAGTGCATAACAATTGCTTATTTAGAAATAAGTTATGATAAGATATATTTGGTCAGTTTTGATATCTATCAAAAAATCAATGACAAAAGAACAAACACACAAAAAAAACTTACCTTGAATATTTCCACAATTCCACTTCTGTTTATGTAGTTTTTAACATCATGAAACAAACAAGCCTGAAAGAAAAAAAATTGTATATTGATCAGAAAAACATGATATAATTTGAAAATGTTGCATTCAGAACTTGCAAATTAATATTTTTCTGTTTGAAAGTTTGACAATAAATATTGTGCATGAATTTGTTATTTTGAATTTTTGGCAGCTTACTTGCTTTTAGCAGTAGAGTAATTTTTTTTTTTTACTGAAGATAGTAAAGTTAATGATTATGGTCAGCCACTCATTTTATAACTTGTTTAAAGTGGTGTATAATACTGCATTTGACAACCAACATTTACCAACAAAACTTGTCAAGTGTACAACATAAAACATGAAAATGTAAAATAAACTTGATCATGTGCATATAAAGATCTTGGAACATGTAAAAATAAAAAAAATGTTAACCAGAGAACTAAACACTAAAAACTGCAAAAGGTTAGTTGTATTAAAAACATGAGAAATGTTTGCAAGAAGGGTTAGTATTATTAATCAATACAATCATAACATACTATCATCATATTATTAATCAATTCAATCATAACATACTATCATCATATTATTAATCAATACAATCATAACATACTATCATCATATTATTAATCAATACAATCATAACATCAGCAAATAATCCCTGTTTAACTTGAAACAGAAATCTAAAATGGAATTTGAAGCAACATAACAAAATTTAACTGGTAAATATTCCAAATGATAATGCCTCCACCATGGTAACCACATGATTATGCTTCTGCCATAACATGAAATGATCATGTTTCTAACATAACATGAAATGATCATGCCTCTGCCATGGTAACCACATGATCATGCTTCTAACATGACATGAAATGATCATGCTTCTGCCATAACATGAAATTGTCATGCTTCTGCCATAAACATGAAATGATCATGCCTCTACCATGGTAACTAGTGATGGGAATCGGTCAGAAATTCATAATTGATAATCGGTTCCCCGTTATCAACTGATCATCAGTTATAATCGGTTACTATTAATTTTTGTTACACAATTATATCTTTGATCAAGAATTCAATATGTTTATAAATATACAGGAGTAATCTATTTTAATGACATGTATACTTTAACCTGACAATAATATTACATTGTGTGTTACTTTTGTTCTACAACTTTGTTAAATGAATGCAACTTTTTTATGGCTGATCAGTCATATGTAACTGAAATACTGCTACAATACCTCGAAATTCTTTCGTTCATATGTGATGTGTCTATAATTTAAAATATAGAAGGACATGATTTTCTTGTTTGTCATCGTTTATAAATACTACAAAATATGTTGCAATTTAACTTAAACAAATCAACAAAATGTGTTTAAATTTTATTAACTAAACAATTTAACAACTTGAACATGTATTAATGACTTTATGTTCCTAATAATGAAATCGTAAGATTTTTTATTTGTAGTTGTGAAGGGATTAATAAATTTCAGGTCAACTTTAGTGGCTGGGAGTTTTACTAACCTTTGTGCTTTGCATACACTAAAAAGTAGTCTCCTTTTACACACAATCGATTATGGAGTTTCACAATCGATTATCTTATCGGTTTGCTCAGCCAACTGATGATTGATTATAATCGATAATCGGAACAACACTAATGGTAACCACATGATCCTGCTTCAATCATAACATGAAATGATCATGCTTCTGCCATAACATGAAATGATCATGCTTCTGCCATAAACATGAAATTGTCATTCTTCTACCATAACATGAAATTGTCATGCTTCTGCCATAACATGAAATTGTCATTCTTCTGCCATAACATGAAATTGTCATGCTTCTGCCATAACATGAAATTGTCATGCTTCTACCATCACATGAAATGATCGTGCTTCTAACATAAAAACATATCAATGTAACTGGCAAGAATTGTCATACTTCCTGAAAGCTAAAACCTAAACAGTAAACTGCTATATCTTAGACATATTATATTCACTGGACTTGTCTTCAATAGCACTAAAACAATGCTACCCTCAGTAAGCCACCAGTACCAATACAAGTCTCGTACGGCAATCACCATTAGCTGAACTAAAATCTAACCAGATAGAAATGAATGTTCAATAAATTTAGTCTTCAGTCACACTTTATGCTGTTAAACAAATTCTGTAACAGGGGGTATAAAATTGTATCAATTGGTCCATCTTCACTCCTCAGTTTTTGTATACACTTTATCATCCTCATGTCCATGTGTATCAATAGGTGTTTTTTCTTCACCCTTAACAAATTTACCAATTCGACATCATTTGCTGCCCAGAAAATCTGTGAGAATCTTAAAGTGAATGTACATATCTAATACGTGTCCTGGAGCTTCAAGAAATCTCCAGAGTGGAGCTGATATGTTTATTGTATATCATACCCAAAGCTTAATGTCCAGCAAGATACAATGGCTGTTTAATGTCCATAGATAGCGCCTTCAACAGGCTGTTTCTTGTTCCATGTTTCAGAGATATCACTATTGTGGTGCTTTTCACAACATAAATATTAAGTTAAACCTGTTGTGCTTAAAACATACAACTAAATTCTTCTCACCTTTCTCCTTCAGGTATGTCATCCACTCCAGACTTGCTCCATTTTTCCATCTTGGCTGCTTTGCTGCTTGTTTGTAAAAGTTGGTTCTCAGGAAATATTTATTATTATGTATTTGTTTAAATGAAGAAATACTACAGATTGATTCTCTCTTTCTTGGCTTATGATGACAATATTCATGTTGTTATTCATAAATAATGACATGAACATTTTAAATGAATATTTTTATTCTTTTCTGTCCCTACTAAACATGAACTTTTTTATTTTAATATCCAGTGTCTCTAGATAAGAATCGTACCTAGAACAAATGACCTGACATTGGTAATATCTCAGTGATCACAATCACATGCATAGTATAAATACATATAGTATTACAGTCAGTCTCTAGCTTCAGAAATATATTATACAACAAAAGTTGTACGTATATTTTGTAATATATTGAGTGTAATGAATGACAGCATGTCTATATAATCTGATTCCTTGATATAAACATCTGCCTTTTTATATAATCAAGTTTTCCTGTGTTTTTTAACCCAAATTGTCATTTTGTTGCCATTGTTTACACTGCTGCTTGAGTGCTTAGATCCAGTATTGCCTTCACTAACTGATGTTATTTATACCTCTCTCATCTGGAGAATTCTCCTCATTTTTCAAAACTGCCATCATAAAGCCTCTGCTGAAGAAACCAACACTCAACTATAATGATTTAAAGAATTAAGACCTAGTTTCTAATCTTCTGTTCATATCAAAAACCTTAGAAAAAGTTGTTCTAAACCAACTTGTATCTCATCTGAATTCAAACAGTCTTTTAATCAATGTACAGTCTGCATATCGTCCTTGCCGCAGTATTGAAATTGCTCGTCTGAAAGATGTTAAGGACATTCTCTGCTTTCGATAGCTGAAAGATAACAGTGCACACCCTTCTTGATTTGTCTGGAGCATTTGACACAATAGACCATATGTTACTTCACCATCTCTTTCTCATTCACATCCTTTACCTCAAAGAATAAATAACAGCAACACAAACATTAAATTCACAGTCAGTACATAACCTAGGTGTTTACTTTGGACAGTACTGCACATTGCACCAA